>CAJUYG010003121.1:12086-36018 GCA_910591675.1 Galerucella calmariensis
CTATACTCAAACAACAACAACAAACAATAATGAATGTCCTCAATTAACAATCGCATACTGGTAATAAATAATTATTAATTAGTTATCAACAGATTTAATCACTATTAGGGCACAATAGATCTTTTAGGTCTCAGTGAATGTCACCTCAAAATACATACATACATACATCACTATTACCAACCAGTTCCATGATATAATATATGGGTTTAATTGTGGTAAGTGGAATAGTTAATACTCCCAAACATTTTGTTTTCTAAGGTAATTGATTTTTGGTCATTGGCAGTTGAAGGTTATTAGGTTATTGAAGTGTAGTGGTTTTTGTGGCGCTTTTTGGAGCCGCTCTGTAGTTCGCGCTCTTTTTTAAAGTGCTCCCGGCGTCGCAACAGTCGCAGAAATGGACCGACGTAAATAAAAAACTCACGTACACGTTATAAAGTTCCTATAAGAAAAAAGTCGGTCATTGTTATATCTATAATATCGATCAGCATGAGTGAAATTCTCAAATTCACAACATTCCTAATAGCGGACTTCAACAGACTTGGCCACATGTGCTCTATATCTACTATCAAATATTGTTTAAATACTTCGTCTCGATCGCGATTTTAGTAGGTATACTAGTTTTATGTTGCATTATGTAACCAAAAATTACCTAGGAACAGTTGGAGAATCGTTTTAATTTGATAAACAGTACAGTTATTTTCTTTTAATAATAATAGAACGCCGGTCAACGTTATCATCAATTATTCAAATGAAGAAGCGCACAATTATGCTACCACTCTTTATCTGTGCATAATTTAAAAAAATAACGTTTAAATAATTGCCCCTACAACTATGATACAATGGAATTAATTGAGATTTTTATCAGACCATCTTGAAATATTATATTAATTGTGAGCTTATCGTTGCTCGGTATCGCCTTTTTTTCTCATATAATACATTATGGCACTTTTAAATGAAAATTAATTTTCATAATTGTTGTTTCCACACTCGGTGAACTCGTTAATGGGTTTCGACTTAAAACTATTGAGGAAGCAGAAGATTACGTCGAATAAAAAGTAAAAGAATATTGAAGCAGTCTATAATGTAATAAATACCGCTAACCAAACGAAACCTTCTTGAATACAGTGTCTGGAAATAATGTGTAATAGCGCAATGATCAGATTTTACAAATAACTGAACATCATAATACTACATTAATTTTCTATTCTACTGGCTTCTTTGAATGGATCACCTGAGATCCTAAAGTAACCAAGTGTTAGCTTAGTGTGTCTTATTAAGTTAGTTGTAAAATATAAAACGGAAATTCAATGATGCTTATTACGAACTTATGGGGAAAATATGGGTCCACACTAATATGAGAATTGGAAAGATATTGGACCGATCGGAAAAGAGATTTAGGTTAATTACTATCACCCAAACTACGAAGAGTTCGTAGTTTACGAAATGGCTAAAGGGAAAAAGAAAGTTGTATTACGGTTGTATGTATGTATTAATTTTTTTTTGGTGACATTCACTGAGACCTAAAAGATGTATTAGGTCCCCTTACTTCCACTTATTTTCTAAGGAGAGTCTCAGAAACTAGTAGTTCCTTTAGTCCTATTTCCCGGAGGAATTTTAGGATGTCTGCAGGCTTCAACTTAGGCAAATGTTCCTCTTCTATCCAGTAATTTCCCAGGTGATGTGCTCTAGGCCTTTGAAGTGCTGTGCAGTTGGAAAGTATGTGAATTCTTCTTCCTCCACTATTTTGAGCTTTTTCAGGTGCCCATCCAGGCGACAATGTCCTGTCAGGATCCCCATTAAAACTCTTAGCGCAGTGTTACTTTGACTTATGCATTCATTCAGATCTTCTCTTTTTCTCGGCTTCACCTATTTCTTCCAATATTACATTGGGGCTAATTCCGCAAAAGGGTTCAGACCTCCGGAAAGGTATTTCATTCCCTCTCTTTGCTAGTTCATCTGCTATTTCATTTCCTCCTATTACAGTGTGTCCTGGAATCCATAGTATATTGTTCATTGAGTTTATCTAGGCATTTCCACACCATTTTGGAACTGATTACACCAGAGCTCAGTGCTTTAATGGATGCTTGACTAAACGACATTATGATAATCAGTTGTCTTCTGTATCCTTTATCAATATTGAACTATATTGAAATATCGTCTGCATATTCCGAGATCGGTCAAACCACATAGGAGTTAGTCAACCGTCAGACTCCACATTAATGGAGATGCTACTCCTCCCTGTGGGCATCCTCTGGTAGTGCAGATGGAGACAATGTCTTTGGTCGTCCTCGTCTCTGCTACTCTTGTGGTGAGCAGTTCCAACATCCATTTGGATGTTGTGCTGTCTACACCACTTCTGTTTAATGCTCTTTTGACAGCCTCATAAGGAGTATTGTCAAAAGCTCCTACTATGTCTATGTACAGTTTTTTGGATAGCAGCACCTGGATTGTACCAGTGCAGTCTCCGTAGATCTGCCTGCCCGGAAAGCATGATGACATGGGTGAAGAGGTAGTCTCTCTGTATTACGGTTATCTCCATAGGTCTCCGAGGTGACCTTATTCATCCCCTTCGAATTTCGGAATTCAACTCTGGTGACCTTCAAGCAGCTTTCTCCCTCCATATAGAGGACGTAAGCACTTCTTAAAACTGAAGGAAAAGCCTTTTAGAACTCGTTATATACAAAACTTCATTAGTTACGGAATTTTTTATATTTGGAATGGTCTTCCTCAACAAATAATCAATATGTTCAGCAATAAATAACATTGATTACCTACTCAGGCACAATCAACTTTGCAGCATCATCCATAAGAAGTTGCTCAACAAATTTGGATTAGTTTACACCTTCACGCCTTATTACAAATACCATTCAGTTCTGGAGTTGGGGCTGGACAAACGTGGCATTCAGAGAAAGAAGATGTGGTGCCGGTCATCGTTTCATCTACGGGCCTAATTCCCAAAACTCTACAAGACAGCCTCACCAAACTAGGTCTTCACAAAAATACATACACCGATCTGAAGAAGGCTGCAATTTTAAATACTTGTGACACTGTCCGTTATTTTCTAAATATGTAACTGTTGAGACTAAGCCCATTTGCGTTTACACTCGTTTGGTATAGGTGGACAATAACAGCAAGGGCAAGGGCAAGTGTACAGTTAAGATAACGTGAAGTTATACGAGTATCTACACGGGTTTGTTACCATGAAATTTATTTGGGCCAGCGGTATACAACTTTTCGCAGATTTGCATTTATAATGAGGGAGTCTAGATGTCAGTCCAAACAGGAGAGAGTATACCGTTTTTCTTTCAATAATATTTCCAGAATTCAAGAGTTGGTTTTTTATAATTATAATTTTATAATTAAACATCTATGCTTATTTGAATTGTGTCTATTATGGCAATGTTATTGATTTAAAAAATTACTAGAAATTTGGGAGAGCACCACTACCACTATAGGGAAATCAATCTATTGAAGAGAGAGGTCAATTTTGGTGGCTGCGCCAATGTGTAAGAGAGGGTAGCAACATCTGTCATCTGCCATCTGTCTGTCACTTGTCGACTGCCATATGTCTGTCACTTGTCATCTGCCATCTGTCCGTCACTTGTCGTCTGTCATCTGCCTGTCACTTGTCGTCTGTCATCTGCCTGTCACTTGTCACCTGACATATATCTGTCCTATGTCACGTCAAACGTAACCTGTTCCGCCGGCTTTTAATAGTTTACGAAAATTGTTATGGGCGATTCGTCATTCGTTTTGTTCAGTCTGCATAAACTGTGTTAATCCCCTATAAATGATGGCATTTACATCTCCAGATGTTTGTTTTCTGGACCTGGAGGACCAGTACTGGTTATGTTATACTATGCATCACTTCTTTGGAAAACACGAATACTTCACTTGTGATAGAACCATAGCTAACAATTATTATTAAAAGGTTTGAAATATCGGTTGAATAAAATAGATTTCATCTAACATTAATGTCAATCGCTATTCTTTAAAAGATAGGAAAGTGGAATCCTTTCCGTTATGTCGAACCGTTTGGGTTTCACAGATGCTGAAAGTATGTAAAAATGTCAATTTTGACGTATTTGTCAACAATAACAACAAGGTTGCTAAGTTACCTATATCTCAAATAAAATAGTATTTTCAGTATTGCGTGCAAAATCTAGAAAGCGAATAATATACCAGTCATTTACAAGAATTAGTGCTACGGCAGCTTGTAACCTAAAACTGCCCCAGGCTAGAGCATTTGACCTCAGGAAGTGGAATTCGGCACCAATTAAACTATGTTATACACTATCACTGGGATGGGGTGTACAATGAATATTAAATTGGACGCCACCAGCTTTTTAATCAAACGAAGCAATTAAAACAAGAAGCAAAAGGTGGAAAGCTGGAGACACCTTGTAAGAAATTAAATTTACGTTACAAAAAAATAAATAAAATGAAATAAATCTACTTATTCCCGAACACGTTTATCCAATTCAATGATTATTGAATAATCAATACAAAGAATGAAATAATAATTATTTATTGAATTTAAAGCTCATTGTAATTAGCACGCCAAATCCAAATCTTACACACGCTATAGATAAGTCGGAGGAACTTATCTTAGATGGCTGAAGATCTTTGCAGCTCTTAGCGCGATGGCGGCAGTGGAGGTGATGTCTTCGACAGGCTGTGGACCTCGTGCACGGGACAGGAAAACTTGAATAAAATTGCCGTAAACTTGCCTTGAACTTGCCGGCTGCAGAGCTGCGGAAAAAAAAAATAGGGATAAGGAACTAGAAAAGAAACATTAGGAAGAAACGAATAAATAGAACAGATCAGGTAAAAAAGGAGCTTATGCTATAGCGCATACAAAACCCGAACTCCACGTGTCAAAATACAACTTAACAGTGATCTGTTTCATTCTATTCGTTTTGTTCCTCAAATACACAAAAAAAAGTAAATCAGCAAATAAGCAATAAATATAAATAAGCTGTAAGCACTAAAAAATAACATAGGGAAAATACAATAATTAACTTACCAACCAGACAATAGAAAATTGTTCACCAAAAGTTAACAAGAAAATATAAAATTACTTGTCTCCTTAAATGGGGCAGTTATAGGAAAGAAAGAGTCCACTCAAAAATTGAAATTTCGAACATCGACAGACAAAAATGGAAGGGGAATTTCATAAAAATTAATGTTTTATTTCAGAGTGACCAATGCGACAAAGAAACGGCATGTTTAGAAATTTAGTAGAAATTTGGGAAGAAGTGCTAATGAGCCAAAAAATTCACTAAATGAAATAGTTTTTCAGACGAAAAACGTAACAGCGGAACAGCATGTTACAAGCTCAAAAAATCAGAGGCCAAGTATTGGTTTTGTCACCTAGAAGAAGAAACGGCAGAACACATCCTATGGCAGTGCAATAGCCTGGCAAATGTGCGGTTTTTTGCATTAGGCTAAGAAAAGCCATTGGCAGAAAGCTATATGAAAGATTCAGTCTCCACACTAATAGATTTCTTAGAAAGAGTCAGGCTGGAGAATGTAATCTAGAGTTTAGAGGATCATAGATCATAGATCTGAAAAAGTCTCAGTGAAATAGGCCAAAATCCACCTCATAAAATCTAATCTAATCTAATTTGTTTTTTTTGTTGTTACATACTTATCAAAACTGCAAAAAGTATTTGAAAATACTATTTGGATACATAATTGGATAAAATACGAAATGTATATTTTGGTCAATTAGTAGATTACAATTATTTTTAATACTATTAAAAATGGAGTCTCACTAACTCAGGAGGCTGATGTATATACCTATATTTATGCTGATGCAATCTATGGCTATGTACAGGTCCCCGGAGGAACCAAAAGGCCCCGATATGAGTATCAATAAATATCAGGCACTTTGTGGAATCACTAGCAAAAGCAAAAATATTTGTGATTTATTTTACACCTAGTCCCCTGCACTAATGGCCGTTTGCACCAATTGATATTTAAGTAGATTTAAAGTTAAGTGGCGCTTTGAGAAAGTTTTGTTTTGCACCATGTACAGCTGGTCATTCTAAGCTACGCCTAGCTAAGCTTAGAAAATCGCTTGCTTATTCTCCACTTATCCTCAAAGTGGAGATTTCTAACCTAACATTTCTTGTGTTTTCATTGCCATATATATTATGTCAATGATTTTTCTGTTATGGGGGTTTCGTTTTCCGTCTTCCAATTTCAAGTGTTTAATTCTTATTTTTGAAGAAGAATGTTTATGGAGGATGATCTGGAAATATCTATTGGATATTCTTGAAAATGGATTTCCAAGAAGACGGTACAACCGTAAAAACTATTATGAAGAATTGGATGAAAAAACCTTTTTCCAAAGGTTTCGCTTGACCAAGCCAACTGTTTTACAGATGGTAGAAATGCTAGAAGATTCTTTGGAGCATCCGGACAATTTGTAAGCCCAGACAGGCCATCATCTTTTTTATTTTCAATAACCTCTCTGTATTTTGCAGCTAAGGATATTAGCAACATTTTTTCTCGAACTGTATAATTTGCCGATCTGATTTCCTTATTTTTTACTGTGTTCTCCATTATAAACAATTTTCTTATTTAAAAAACAAGAATAAAATCCTTCGATTTTCAAAGAATTGACTTTCAACAGCTTTTAATACGTTATTTCAAACCACAAAAGCGGAAAGTCACTAGAAACCATAGAGAAATAAATAAAACTCAACTTAAATAGCGAGGTTGACAAATGTATCAAGCACTTAGCTAAGAAGCAGAGCAAAAAAATTGGTGCAACGGAATTTTAATTAAGCGACCCTTAAACTCGCCATAGTTATTCTAAGCTTATGCTTCTATTGGTGCAAACGGCCATAAACACGAGATACTTGTGGTGGAGCACATGTGGAATGAAAATAAACAGCATTTACGAAGCACAAATTTACTTTTCCAGCATGAGAATTATTTTATTATAACCGCCTACAATTATTAACAAGCTATAAACAATAAATAAATAATTTGGAATATTTTTATGGACACAAAATACATGACATTTGACCGTCATCATCTGTCATTGAAGTTCCATACAGCGCTGCAGCCATCAAGATGGTGGAACAGTTTTGTACTAATGTAAAAAAGTGTTCGTTTGAAAAATTTTCCGTGCAACAAATCTCAGAAAATACAATGATTTGAGATTTCATATTTTTAGAATCGGATTCTCCATGCTTTCTTCTGTGGTCAAGGTCTTGTCGTTCATATTGGTGACCAAAAATTGTCAAAGCTGTCAAAATCACACAATCACTTAATGGCTTATATTTTTCCTATAACAATCTAAAACTGGACCAAAATACCTCAACCACAAGACAAATTCCAAGTTATATTTGATTGAAATTTCACTGCCTTCTTTGGATTTGTTGCATACAAAATGACATAAATTTTGTTGCCAGGGGTGTCAGGGGTGCCAACTGTTTTGAGGTGTCGAAAGTGTGAGGCCCCTGTTGAAGAGACACATAAGTTGGTCTTCGAGAATGTTGATTTCATGTAGTCATAATTTTAATGTCATCTCTCCTTGACCCAGTTTTAAGCACTAAGACGTTGATTGTAATTTCTTTCTGTCGAAAACCAATTTCGACTGAGAAATATATTGTTTAGAGATTAACAGCCCATCCACCCATAGAAACGCAAAACGTCTCTCAGCAGAAAGGCTGCTAGGTAGGGATATTGTAGGGATATGGTATTTGAACATTTTATAAATAAAGCACCCACTATTTCTGGTGGAACCTGTAGATTTTATTCTTGTTTTATTATGAAATAATCTTTCTGGTGGTTTATATTTTCAATGAAGACAGGTATATAGCGTGTAAAAAATTCCTAGTGATATTAGAAAATCCAAAATGACAATAAAATTTCAATAGCACCGGATGAATTAAACTTTCACTATTTTTGCGTGTTCATGTAGTTTAAAAAAAATTAACCACTACATCCTTCTGGAATTGAAATTGTAGCAATTATCTGTCGACATTAAACCTTATTAAAAATTCAAATTGGAGTGATTAGTGCCGCGTGTCGTTTGTTGTTCGTCGATGGTCCAATTAATAAACCGGCGTCGACGATGGTCAAAACTTAACTTCACTGAGGGCAGGTGCGTTTTTCGTTTACGGCTCGACGCACACATTGTTACTATTACACCGACTCGTTACTCCGTTGGTATTATTATTCATTTGCATTGTCAAGACCAATTTGAAAAAGAAAATGCGACCGATGTCTTATACATTAGAGAACATGAGGTAGACTATATCAATTTGTATAAATAACGGTTACAATCGTTTCAATTTTCCTTAAAAGTGTAATAGAGATTGTAAAAGGAATGCCTTATACAGAGTTCGGCAAAAGTCTGGGACCGGACAAATATCGAATAAAATATAAATTTTTTGGAAAATCTTTTTATGCCACAAATTTTACTCCAACTTAAACTATAATTTGAAAATATTTTGAAATATACAGTGTGTTCCAATAAAGTGTGATTTTTCCTCATAGAACACCCTGTATTTTAATAATTCATCATATTAAAAAAAATGTCCTCTTTCGAATAGTATAAAGGTGTGCAATTCACAATTTTCTTTTAAATTTTATGCTAAATCGATTTTAAAACATCTGCAATTCTCCCTAAATTTCAAACTAATGATCTTATTGGCATCGTTATTGTAAGAAACTAATTAGATCATGTTTTAAGCCTTCAGAGAATATAGGGTTCTGCTATCCTATACCGAGTGGTTAAAAAGATATAGCCACTCTCTCAGAAAAATCACTATCCACTTGGAGACATTTTATGAAATAACAAAAAAGTTTCACAGAATACGAGTGTTAAGTTGAAAATTGGTTTAATTATTATTATTAAGGTAGAACATTAAACTTTTTGTTTTTTGTTATTTCATAAAATGTCTAAGTGGATAGTGATTTTTCTGTGAGAGTAAGAAAATTGTGAATTGCACGAAAAGTATAATACCTAGGTAGAAGACACCCTCATACCATTCGAAAGACGACATTTTTTTGAATATGATGAATTAATAAAATACAGGGTGTTTCATTCAAAATAAGCCTGATACTGAGGCTTTCAGATGGATGTATTCAGTGCCTGGGGTACGCGGACGATATTGCTATCGTGATAAGAGGACGGTTTCCAGACACAATATCAGAGCGCACCCAAAGGGCGCTTGATATAGTGAGTGGCTGGTGTAAGGAGAAAGAACTGGCAGTGAACCTCCACAGAACTACACTGGTAACGTTTACAAAAAAGAGAAAATTGCAAGGTCTACAAAAGCCGCAAATTAACGAAGTGGAAATTCCATTTGCGAAAGAAGTTAAATACCTAGGGGTAATATTTGACCAAAAGCTCACATGGAACTCCCACATTGAAAAAACCACACACAAGGCCAGAATCGCCCTTGGAAGGTGCAGGCAAATGTGTGGAAAAAGTTGGGGTTTAAATCCCAACATGTCCAAATGGTTATACACAGGTTGTGAGGCCAATGATAACCTATGGATCAGTTGTCTGGTGGCCCAATGACACTGCAGATTGGAGCGCAGAGGCATCTAAGTGGTATCCAAAGGCAGGCCTGCCTAAGTATCACGGGGGCCATGAAAACGACTCCGACCGCGGCCCTGGAGGTAATAGTAAACCTGCCACCACTACATATCCTCATACAAGGAAATGCAAGATCTGTTAGTCACAGAGATTATTACAGGGACCTTCTCCGATAAGCCAAGAACACGGTAAGGTCTACAAAGAGCTATATGAAGAAATAAAGGCAGATCCAATACTGGGAATGCCAACGGATCAGATTGCCCCACAATATAGCTCTAAGAACGACTATACAGTTCACATTCCAGAGAGAAAGGACTGGGAAGTAGGGCCTCCTATAACAGCGAATCTCAACTGGTACACTGATGGTTCGAAAACAGACTCCGGAGTAGGAGCTGGAATATATGGGGTACAAGAGAAGATCACGATCTCTCTAAGCCTAGGGAAACATGCTACTGTCTTTCAGGCAGAGGTACTGGCGGTGCAATGCTGTGCAGAAGAGTTGATGAGACAGGAGGTCGATAACCAAAGAATCCTCATCTACTCCGACAGCCAAGCAGCACTTAAGGCGATACGCTCATATAAGATAACATCAAATCTGGTGTGGGAGTGTCGGAAGGCCCTAAACAGACTAGGTAGTCATAATAGAGTGACCCTAGCATGGGTACCAGGCCACCAAGGAATAAAAGGCAATGAAAAGGCTGACGAATTAGCCAAGCAGGGAGCAACGGAGGTCATGATAGGGCCAGAACCTTCCTGTGGAATTGCAAAATGCCTAAGTAAAGAGAGCATCCACAAATGGATAAACAACCAGGCGTTGCGCCGGTGGTATGAAACCCCAGGACAAAGACACGCAAATTATTCCTTAAAAGCCCTTCGACAAAACTGTCACAGGACCTACTAAGTCAAAGTCGGGAAACGACGAGGATGCAGATGACAGCCTATGCAGGTTCTGCCAGGAAGAAGAAGAAACCGCGGAGCACATACTCTATGAGTGCGAAGGCCTAGCAAGGGTGCGGTTTCACTTATTCGGAGAAGAAAAACCGAGGGCAGAGAGCTACGCAAAGGAGGCGGTATCCAGGCTATTAGGTCTAATAAAAAGAATAAAGCTAGATATTGACCTTTAAATATAGGGAGGACCACAATAGATCTGCAAAGGTCGCAGTGGGATAGGACAAAGAGCCACTCCAATTCTAATCTAATCTAATCTAAGCCTGATACTGCACGTTGAATGATCTAATAATGAAACTGAAAATTCTGAACACCCTGAAAAGAGATATTCATTACTCAATCGTGGAATAGGTACATTCAACGAATGTCCAACTACTTAGATGTAAGAGAAAATTTGCTAGAATTCGTTATATCAATGAGTTATTAACTGTTTTCGAAATGTTCACATTTTTAAAAAAGTCAGCATAACTCGGAACCCTCTGTATTTAGGTATAGGGAACCACTATGACGGAGTATTATATTTTTTAGGGGGAATCAGTAAATGCAATAAAATATAGGGTGTTCCATGAGAAAAAATATTACTTTGATACACCAAACTTTATTGGAACACTTTGTATATTTCAAAATATTTTCAAATTATAGTTTAAGTTGAATTAAAATTTATGGTATGAAAAGATTTTCCGAAAAATTTATATTTTCTGTGATATTTGTCCGGTCCCGGACTTTTGCCGAAATCTGTATAATGCTCAAGAGGTTCACCATTTAAGGCATTCACCAGACTTATTGAAAAAAAGTTTATGTAAATATTTTAGAAAAAAAACTAATGGAAAATATTAAATTATATAACGTTATTAACTTTATTGTCACACCTCTACTCGTCCCCCCATATGTGTTTGTAAAGCTTAGGAAGTGGTTTGAAGCCCTGTTGGGTGCTCGATACTTTGCGGTTGATGTTGAAAAGTTTCCTTGCCAATATTTGTCGTTTGTTAACTAGCTCGTTAAATAATCCCAGATTGAATTACTACAAAAGTTATTAAGTAAATTCTATTATAATACCAATCTGGTCGCGGAGGTATAAAATGAGTTTCCGTTTGTTTTTATTAATTGTGGAAATTATCAAGATTTTATAATTCTTATTTATATTATAATAGTCCAGTCGGGTTAGCATTAAAGGTGGATGTAAAAGCAGTAGGTGAGATTTTTTATGGAATCCCTCAAAAATATCTATCTGATGAGTTTAGTACTTATATTGGAACTCCACAGGGTGGAGTATTAGGACCACCTTTATTTCTCCTCTACATAAATGACCTACCCTTAAGTATAACAAATGGACGCGTTTTTATATATGCAGATGACACAACGATTGTAATCGTAGCTGATATTTTAGATGAATTACTTAGGAAAATACAAATAACCATGATTGAGTTCATTCATTGGTGTCAAAAAAATCACCTCATTATTAATGAAAGTACAACCATTTTTATCCAATTCACATCTCCTCTTAGGAAAGGCAACAACTTAATTTTTACATTAAACAATAGGAAGTTTGAGTCGGTAGAGCACACTAAATTTCTTGGAATGGAATTAGATTCCAAACTAAATTTTAACCATCAAATTGACTCTCTCTGTAAAAAACTAAATAAACTCTACTTTGCTTTCAATAATCTAAAATCAAATTCTTATCATTGTAACTTGTATTATGCTTTTATATACTCTGCTATCAGCTGCAATATAGTTGTGTGGGGCCGAGCAACAGATTTTGAGCGAATATTCATTCTTCAAAAGCGATTCATTCGTCTAATTTTTAACTTGAGGTATAACGAATCTTGTAGAGATACATTTAAGAAGAATGACATCATGACCTGCACATGTATTTATCTCTTTAAATTGTTAACCTACACTTTTTTTAATAAGAGTAAGTTTCAAATAAATAGAGAAGTCCATAATTATACCACGAGAAATAGAGATGATATCCACCTAAATCGATTCAATCGATTTCAACTAAAAAAGTCTCCAATGTATGCAGGAGGTCAGTTTTTTAACTTGCTACCTGACTCAATCAAAGAAATAAAAAATTTTAACAAATTAAAGAAAAGTTTAAAGTTGTTTTTAACTGAAAATTGTTTTTATTCTCTAGACGAATTTATTGGCTGGAACAATAACACTTAATTTCTGTAATTTTGTCTATTTAATTTTACTTTAAATTTTAACAATACTTCATCAGTCTCGTAATTTTACTCCGTTTTGTAATTTTATTGTTTGCTACTAATGTTCTTATCAAGTTTATTACTGTCTAAACTTTTACCTTACTATTCTGTATTCGACTTGTCTTATGTCATGTAAATGATACACAAAGATTAATAAATCTTTCTATCTATCTATCTATCATGGTTAATGATAATCCGTTGCCTCCACCGGTTTTAGGCTGTGCTAATTTCACAGTAACATTTTATAGCCAAAACATCCAAAAATGGGCCTATTTTTCGTCATGTTTCCCAATTTTACTGTTTTTCTGAATTTTACTGTATTGAATTCATTGAATGCCTCAGAACAAAGTTATAGAGCGTGAAATTTGCTATGAAATTCCGTGGTTCAAAATGTGAAAATTCCATTCCCTGCAGCCACAGCGGATGAATAAGCAAGAAAAAAATGAAAAAACAGCTGTTTTTCGGACGCAAAATACTAATGCAATTTTCAGAGCAATCTGAATCATTATTTTTCCTCATAAAACGTTATTTATTCACCAACTGAATGCAACAAACGCGTTTTCGATATCTTATTTAGTTGCTGAGTAATCAAATTGTTAATGAACATTAGGTAAAAGAGATAGGTACATCGTTGGAATAAAGACATATTTGCGAAAAACAGCTGATTTTTCAAATTTTTTTACTTATTCATCCGCTGTGGCTACAGGGAATGGAATTTTCACATTTTGAATCACGGAATTTTATATCAAATGTCACGCTCTATAACTTTGTTTTGAGGCATTAACACAATAAACTCAATACATTTCAAGTAAAATTTGAAAACTTGCTGAAAAATAGGCCCATTTTTGGTTGTTTTAGCTATCAATAACTGTTATTGTGCAATTAACACAGCCTAAAAACCAGTGGTGGCAACGGATTATTATTAACCATGATGCATTCGGACCACGTGAGGTTCAATCATCACTTGTTTCATACTTTCCTAATGAGCTTCCCTTCTTTGTTTATTCCTGACTTTTTAACGAGAATTTTTATGACCAGCTTTCCAATGTAAAAAAATACCTAAATATTCTCCTGTCCAAAACGAATGCATATAAATTCTTAAATCTGCGATCCCTTCAATTATTAATATATACACAACGTGTTCACATATCAATTAATTATTGACAATTTTACGAAAAACATGAAAAATGATGCATGGTCTGAAACCTAAGATACAGCCATCAAATATTGAAATTTCCAAATCATATACGAGGTATAGGTATAGGAAACCATGAGACCTTTACTCAATAGTCTAGTTAACTCTTCTGGTATGAAATTTTTGATAATGATCTCGAAGTGCCTAAGTCTCATTCAGATACCATATCTGTCAAATATACATTATCTGCTATTGCGGGGTGATTGTCTGCCAATGCTTTAACTACCTGCAACAGGTCTACCTAGAGCATGAGCTGGGACTCTGCACGCTATAGAATTCTACCAGTCGCTTTCTACAATAGATAACTATTATTCCAGTCTTTGACTACAGGAACTAACTTTTATAATGCTTCAGGGAGTACCTACAATTTAAATATAACAAATAATGAGTAGATTTGTTCTATAGGTATTTGCTGTTTACTGATGCAATGAAATATGCCTCAGGTTTTTATATTCTGAATTCTGAACAGCTAGCGATAAAATTTTGTATGCACCACGTCAGTAAAGTGTCTTTATTCGCCTCGCTCGCTAGTACATAAATAACTATTTTTGATCTGGGTAACCCGATAATAACTTTTAAGTTTCTTGTGTCAAATCAAATATGATTGCGACTTGTTTTGCTATTTTTATTGTGTCTTTTGTGTCAAAAATCATAAATTTGAAAATATAACCTATAACATTTCAGATATCTCGTAATCGTAGAAAACGATACGTCTTCACATATTACAGAAAACGATATAACTATCACTTTTGTCGGCAAGTCGTGTAGAATATACTCGATAGTAGAATTCTATAGTGTGCAGAGTACAGCACTGATGATCTGGTTACAGACCCAGCTCGATAACTGATCATATGCTTCCCTTCCTTGAGGTCTATTCTCAAACAGTGACATTTTTTGTCGCATGCGAGATTTTACTTTTTTGTATACATCCTTGTTTGACAAAAGTATAATCTCGCATGCGACAAAAAATGTCACTGTTTGAGAATAGACCCCCTTGTCATCTAATCTATTCTATAGTTTGCGACGAGACCACTTTTGTTATAAACGGAAACGTAAATCAGCAAAATTGGAGATACTGTTTTTACAAAAACCATACAGACCGAAATTTTTAAAAATCGTGTAAACCGTTTCCGAGATAATTGAGTAATTATTTATTTAAAACTCATTTTGTATATCATTCATAGCAGTAAAGGTATCTAATACTAAACAACACATTTGAGGAAATTGATAAAATTGATAAAAATATCACAGCTGCGTCTATTCTTTTCCAATTGTATTTCTGTTTGGGCACTTCGTTATGCTGATATTCTTGAGCAAGTCCAAGTTCAATTATTAAAACGTATCCTTACGTTACCAGTGTCAACACCCAGCTATATAGTTAGAGTAGAGTGCGGTAGAAGCAGAATCTTATATAACATATTTAAATGGACGTTAAACTGGTTAACGAAAATTCTTGAGATGGATGACTTTAGTTACCCCAAATTGGGCTTCTTCCGTCAATTGCATCTAATGGAATGTGATAGCAAGTACAACTGGGCAGCTCAGATAAAAGCTCTTTTTACTTTCATTGATACCAATCTTACTTGGAATAATCTCTCCCTTCGCTTTTTACAGATAAATAGAAAATCTCTTTTACTTAAATTTAAAAATAAACTTCTATAATTAGATATTTCTCTCTGCCAACAGTCCTCCCCATATATAAACATTTAACAGTATCTGCATCACGACAAAAATATATGTGTCTAAAAATGCCCATCCAAATCACAAGAACTATCGTGCAGCTTCGGTTATGTAATACATCCTCCTTAAAGTTTACATACAAAGGATGTACCTATCAGATAAACCCTAATGAAATCTGCACTATTTGTAACCAGAAGGAGTTAGAAACGATTATTGGAATATATAGACTTTGATATTACAATAAATTCAGCTAAAGCAATTGCTAGCTATATATGGAATGTTCTAAAACTCAGAGCCTTTATTATAAATGAATAACTAATATTTATTTTATCATTGTAAACAGGTTTATATATATTGTTCTCACCCTTTCCATAAAATTGTAAAGATTTTGAAAGGAAATAAACTATCTATCTATCTATCTATCTTGAATATTTAAAAAAAATTATAAATTAATTGGTTAATTTTCTGAGAAACAATATTCCAACGTTTTGATGATAATATTCAGAAGTACCAGTTAATTACTAAGTGAATATTATACAAGGTGATGTTTTAGTATCTATATCCAACTTGTTGAAAGTTGTTTCCGGAGAATTACTGAGCTTGCTGTACTTTTAAAAATATAACGCAAGCTGAGATAGTTCTGGTTATTCACAATCAAACAAGGAAGATATTTTATAAATGAAAAACATGGGGTAATACTGTAAAAAAACATAGTTATTTACAATAAAAATTGTATGGTTACACTTATCCAATCTACAAATTATAAAAACTATCACCTTTTATCACTCCACTATTTATCAAACACTTTATTTCTCATTTGTTACAATGTAAAGAATCTACCTCTCAGGATTTCAATTCAATCGCATGATAAAATTCCCATTTGTCGGTTTTTTTTATTGTCGAAAGGAAGTCAGAAATGTAGGGGCAATCGACCAATTTTGTTTACCTATTCATGCTATTACCAGTTATAGTAAGTCAGTTACACGAAGATGACTGTTCATAACATATGTTTGATGAGAGCTAGATCGTGCGTGATACGGTTCACAATAGAAAAATTGGGATTCTAATTACGAGCAATTCATATGGTCGTAATCGATCGTATTTTTTTAAAGAGCGGCTCCTTTTTAAAGTTACCAATTCTTCCTTTTTGGTGTTAGCTATTACAATTCCTATGTATTTGTGAGTGCACACTGATTTTTGAAAACAACAGGCGACATATTTATAAGACCAAATTTTCTTGAAATAGTTGGTGTGTGGAATACTGAAAAGTTATATGAAGTACGGGATAAATTGAGAAGACTTCAGCTATAACTGAAATTTACTATATTAAAGCATGTAATATGCTTCCCAAATGTTTCTTTCCATTCCAATCACATGTAGGGTGATTTTCCCGAATTATTTAATTAGTTGATGAAATAAAACAACTTAATTTGTTAGAATCAACATTATACCACTAGACAATTGGATAATTTCATTACTTACATTAACTTAATTTATAAAAATATCAAATTTACAGTAGAAATTGAACAAAATAAGTCTATAAACTTTCTAGACCTTACAATTCCAAATAGGTAAAAAAATAAACAGGATTTTTTTATATTTTATGAACCATCACATACAGACATTACAATTCATAATAGTTCGGTCCACCCATTCAGTCATAAATTATCAGTTTTCAATAGTATGATACATGGACTTCTAACAGTACCATTAAATATTGACAATTACAACAGAGATCTAAATATGATAAAACAAATAGCAGTTAATAATAATTACGATCCAAATTCAATAGACAATATCATGAATAAAAAGATACTAAAATATACTCTAGAACATGTATTTCCTTCTGATTAAAATTAATCAATTTAAAAGCTTAACACACCTACTTCGAATACAATCCTTAAAAATCAAATCATTTTTAGAAACTTTAGACTCGAATTCTAAACCGATAACAATTTTCAAAATTAAACAAACCAGGAGTTGATGAAATTATAATGTGGTAATGACAACTGAATATAATGAAGATTTTAACAAATTAAGTTGTTTTATTTCATCATTTAGTATGGATATACATAAAGTAAAGGCCTCATCTATTCAACATTTAATTAGTCTTTTATACCTACAACGTCATTTGATTGGTTTTTGTTTGTATTTATCTAGTGTATTATCTGACCCAGCAAATGTTGTTTTATATAGCTTATATATTGTGAATATTTTGATTGTAAATTAATAAAGTTTTGTAAATGTGTGGATATGGGATAAATTACAGAAAGAGGAATATAGCGCTGCAGATCATGATGATGGATAAAAAAACACCAAACCATTTATTTTCTCAATGCAATGTGTTTCTCTTAACGTAACGAACATATTCATTGTTGAATCTTTCAAAAATTAGGCATAAAGTAAAAAAAAGTAATATATATTCTCTATTTCAGAGTATGGAAATGAAATTTAAAAAATCAACATTAATTTCAAAGAGTAATTGAGTGTACGGTATTTTTTGCCAGTCCATCTTCAGCCAACATACAGTGTGGAGACCACTTATCGAATAAATAACTATTATGTCACTATTTTAGAAAATTATGAAAAATGCCGAGACATGTCAACTTTTGAATTGAGTTGTGCGTTATGTAAACATAAATGTAAATGTACAGGGTGATTCACGCAACTTCTTCCATCAAACTAAATAATGTATGGTCAATAATTATACAGGGTGAAATTTTTATTTTTACAGCTATTAAACACATACATAAAATACCTGATGTATTTGATTTTAATACATTGTGTTGCATATACTTTCCGTAACGAATTTCTTTGAAAAGTTATGATGAAAAAATATAACTTTTCAAAGAAATTCGTTACGGAAATGAGCAATAAGAAGGAATGGGATCCAAATACCATCACCAGACTTGGAAAGAATGCCATTCAATGGTACACAGACGGCTCAAAAGCAATAGAAAGAACTGGGATAGGAGTGTTCGGGCCAGGAACCAAACACTCTGAAAGCTTGGGAAAAAACTCAAGTATCTTTCAGGCGGAAATCGACGCCATAAGAAAGTGCGCCCAGTTCAATATTGATAAAGGATACAGAAGACAAAGGATTATCATAATGTCGGGTAGTCAAGCAGCCATTAAGGCACTGAGCTCTTGTGTAATCATTTCCAAAATGGTGTGGGAATGCCTAGACAAACTCAATGAACTAGGCGAGAACAACATAGTCACCTTACTATGGATTCCAGGACACACTGGAATAGAAGGAAATGAAATAGCAGATGAACTAGCAAAGAGGGGGACTGAAATACCTTTCTGGAGGCCCGAACCCTTTTGCGGAATCAGCCCCAATGTAATATTGGAAGAAATAAGTAAAGCCGAGAAAAAGAGAAGATCTGACCATTGGAAAGATCTAGTAGGGCTTATACAATCGAAGACTCTTCTGCGGGTCACTACAACCTGTTGAGATCAAAAGAATGCATAAGTCAAAGTAAAACTGCACTAAGAGTTTTAACAGGGATCCTAACGGGACATTGTCGCCTGAATGGGCACCTGAAAAAGCTCAAAATAGTGGAGGAAGAAGAATGCAGATTTTGTGGAATGGAAGAAGAAACCTCCATCCACATACTTTCCAACTGCACAGCACTTCAGAATCCTAAAGCACAGCACCTGGGAGATTACTGGATAGAAGAGGAACATTTGCCTAAGTTGAAGCTTGCAGACATCCTAAAATTCCTCGGGAAATAGGACTAAAGGAACTACTAGTTTCTGAGACTCTCCTCAGAAACGGAGTAGAAGTAAGGGGGCACAATAGATCTTTTAGGTCTCAGAGAATGTCACCCCAAAAATCACACATACATACATGCATATACTTTGTTCTTGAGATAACCCCACAGAAAAAAATCTAACGGCGTAAGGTCTGGCGATCTAGCTCAATAGTACCTCTTCGTCCAATCCATTTATTGGGGAAGATGTCATCTAAATAAGTTCTTACCATTAAAGCATAATGGGGGGTTGCCCCGTCTTGCTGGAACCAAACATTTTCATTCGGTAAGCTAGGATCTATTGCGTTGGGACATAAGTTTGCCAACGCAGGAATAACTTCATTTCTAAGCATATTTAAATATTCTTCAGCTGTCAAATTTCCTTCTATAAATATAGGACCAATAATATGGTCGCCTATGGTACCGGCCCAAACGTTCACCTTTTGAGGGTACTGAGTATGTGTCTCACGCATCCAATTAGGATTCTCTGCTGACCAATATCTACATTTCTGTCGGTTCACCTCTCCATCAGAAAAAAAGATGGTACCAAGAGCTATCCCATTTCTGTTCAGCTTATTCATCAATCTTTCGCAGAAATCCATTCTACGATCTGGATCGTTTTCTGTTAACTCCTGCACAAAAGTTAATTTGTAGGGATAAAGTTTTTCTTTATGGAGACATCTTAGAACAGTTGTATGACTAACATTATTTTCACGGACAATTTGACGTGTACTTGAACTTGAATTCTCTTCGACACTTAACAACGAAGTGTGGTTTTCTTCTCAATGGTTTGACATGTCCAAGTTCTCTGAATTGTGCATGAATTTTAGACACAGTACTTTTCGTGCAACGGGACGCAAAACAAGCATTTTGCAGCCGCAACAGAGAATGATAATTTTTACGGCCGTTCCCATAGTGACTGCCGGCAAACCGAACGCCACTACAGCATTTGACATTTCTGAAATATGACAATAACAATGTATTTCTAACCAAAAACTAACTGTCTTTTCTAAAGAGACATAATGTTCATTGAAATTATGTAATTTTCACGGTTGCACGAAAAATATTGTGTATAGGTACTATGGCCGCCAAATGTTTTCGCGACCTCGAGATTATCTTGCCTCGGCCGGAGCGGCCTCGGCGATAATCTCTCTCTCGGAACGCGAAAAAGCATTTTGCGGCCTTAGTATACAAATAACTATTGTGAAATATTAGGCAATTCGGGATACCTGTGATTAAATAAGTTTGCCACTTCAACTTGACTTCTGCAGTTATCCCCGTACCCGATCATCATTCAAATCCCAATTTGGTGAGTCTCAGTTAAATATTTCATTGTTATGTCGACAAGGAAAGAGTGTTTGACAAAGATTTTACTTTTTCAGTATAAAATGATGTCAACCCATCAACAACTGACAGAATAGAAAACAATCCACATTATTTACCGATTTAAAACAATCCACATTATTTACCGATTTTGTCTAATTATTGGCGTTTTTAGGCAATTTTCAGGTATTTATGATAAAATTCATGGGCGTAGCAGGTTTTGTTTAATATACAAATACGTCTAATAATTAGTTAGTTTAGATTTTTGATAAATCCATATTTAGCTAATTTAAAAAAGTACCAAAAATTTTAAGTGTAATAAATTATCGATTTAAAATTTCACCCTGTATAATTCATAATTGACCATACATTATTTAGTTTGTTGGAATCGGTTCATCAAGAGGATTTCAAAAATATGCAAATATACAGGGTGTTTCATTAAAAAAAAACAACACCGACTATCGCATACTTGCGTGAATCACCCTGTACATTTCAATTTATGTTTACATAACGCAAAACTCAATTCAAAAGTTGACGTGTCTCGGCATTTTTCATAATTTTCTAAAATAATGACATAAAGAATTTTATTCCATAAGTGGTTTCCACACTTTATAAATATGTTTCAATGATTTGCCACGCGAGAACATGCCACGTCTCCGTATGAAAGCATGGTGTGTCCAAATCCAAGCAGCAGCCAGTCATCGTTTGGCCTTGCGACTTATTGATTATAATTACGAATGGTAATCTAATAGGAAGCTTAACGCGTTTGAATTCAATTGCTACGTCTGTGAAAATCATCAGAGCTCGTGGCAGCAAAACATTTCCAGCTCGGAATTTACAATTCAATATCGTAGCTTCGATAACATTTAATTTTGATTTTTCAATGACCAAAAGTGTGCCATTGCTCATCCGCGGTGGATTCAAATTACGAAGTAACCTAACTGGAGATCCAGCCCTCAGTAGTAGGAGGTGTGGTGGCAAGCCTGGCAAATCAAGAGAGTTCAAAAACTCTGTTGGATAATTTACAGCATGGTTAGCATCGCAAACTGTATCGATCGATTTGTATGGTACTAAGTCGCCTGCTGTATCTTGAAGCGTTGATTGATACCAAACTTATCAATCAATGCTTTAATTTTAAATCGCCAACATGACGAATTTTTTTTTGGTTATAGAAAAAATGGAATGTCTTAAGCTAGTAGCTCACTCTGCCCATATTTGCTGGTGCTGGTAAGTTCGAAGAGACATGCAGACATTGCGTCATCTATTACCTACCTATAGGTACAGCAGCACATGAATAACTTCTGTTTGAAATACGAACATCGGCTTCATTATTGGATATTATTCACACAAAAATACTAAAATCGCTTTTAAATATGGAAGAATTATGGAAGAAGGGTAAAGATTTATGGTTATAAGTATTTTTCGATGCAGCCAATTAAAAAAAATAATACGAAAATTAGATGAAAAAATTCTGTTAAGAGACACAATTAGGTACCTGACGATATGAAATACACTTCACGACCTATTCTCAACAAATAAACAGACAAACATCGAAATCGGTCGAGACGTTTTGGAAAAATACGAACACAAACAACGCGACACGAGATTTTTATAATATAGATTTAAATGTATTGGACAAGACTGGTTATCGACAAACGTATTGAAAAAATTACATAAAACAGTATGAAAATAGAACAAAGGTCTCTAGTTGAGCTCATTAGAAGTTTACAAAATAGCGAACATCAGAAAAGTTTTAACTGTTTTATGAGTCTTGATCTCATTGAAAATTAAGTTTTTTTACACCACACTAGGTTCTACAACCTTTAGATTTGTTGTTCGGTTGAAAACTGAATTAAAATTAAAACTAGAAGAATATATACACTCCTTTTGTTCAAAACAATATTTTAATTCTCCTTTATTGTAATATTATATAACCAATTCCATATATCCCATTATAATCGAACCATGACTAATCCTCTCACACCCTCAACGTGTTAACACTTCATTAACCTCTAAATTCCGGGCAACAACAGTTTCAGCGTAATTTAATTTAAATTTTGGTCAATTTTTGGAAATGATTATTGATTAATGATGGTTAGTTTCACACGAACCAATTATTCTATTGTATCAAGTTTAGACAGATGTTCATTAGGGCTCTACGGTACACTAACCATCGGCTTTTCAACGATGTTATGGATCTTACCATCGACTACGTTATAAGGACAGGCTGTTAATACAATGTGAAATAAAATGAATTTAGTAGAAAGTAAATGCTTTCTATCAGTACAAAGCTTATCATTTGTAAGTCGATAATCTAACAAGCATATAAGACTTAGGTGTTAACGCACTACCGTGAATAATAGCCATTATATTCGAGTAGAATACTATTTTTGTTCACGACTATTGATTACCTGTTTTAAATGAAATTATTATTATTCCAAATAAAATAATTTAAATTTCTTCGAAATGAACGAAATGTCAAAAGTGACATTTATACTCGATCAGTTTAAAATATAATTTGCATTTTGGTGAGATTGTTTTTATACTATTTATCACTTTTTATATTGTTCTGTTCGGTTCTGTTCATTAAAAAAATATATATCTTATTTTTTTGTTCCTTTTGTGTAATGAATGAAGTAATACATTATTTAGGACCACTTAAATGTTTGTATGGCTAAGATGTCGGTAAGTAATTCATTTACCGACGTCTGAACGGTAAGTAAATCACTTACCGACGTGTTAGACTTAGAAACCTGTGAACACAACCCACCGTCCTGACAACCGATGCTGTAAATAGACAAAAAAGATCGATCGCGCAAAAATATTTTAATAACCTCTGTCTTATCTTTATCCTAGTCATGTGACGTGACCACTATTCACACCTACCACTCATACCTATTATTCACTAGTGAATACTGAACGTTATTATACTTGGAGAAGCATACGTAAAATGTGATCATCACACAATAAGTAATGACATATTATTAAAAGTTGTATTATACCTACTAGAGCTCAAACTAACACACCGAACGAGCTGCAACTTGTTTACGGGGTAGTCCCGCACCCCGCGCATGCGTCTCCTTCCCGTGGTCGTTCGTTATACACATTGCCTGATGTGCTTCTGGTAGTTTATACAATACCTAGGCAATGTATGAAATGAATCGTATTATACACATTGCCTGAACGTTTTTGGCAATGTATATGTCGTAGGAATAATGTAAATTTAGGCTTTTTATAAATTGCCTAGGCATTTTACAAA
>CAJUYG010003122.1:0-16268 GCA_910591675.1 Galerucella calmariensis
ATCGTGCAGGTCATACGATTCAACAAAGACATACTCACCGTTTTCGTTTTCTTCTAATGCGTTTAATCATAACTTCCAAATAAAGTCCGTAAGATAAATAAGACAGACTTATGCAATTTTGACGGGAAAAAGAAGGATATGTATTTAGTTTTCAGCGATTCTAAAAAGTCTTTCACCAGCGAAGTTTTTATTTAAATGTCAGTTTGACAATTCAAAGTGACAATATATGATGTAGCTATCTTGGTACGTCTATGTAGCTATCTTCATGTTAGTTAAAATAATCTTCTTCTCTCCGGGTGTATTTGTTATCTCACATTTTGGCAACCTCTGTGTTTTTTGATTTGATACATATGGTTAGTGACCTTTGAACCCGCACGATAAGAGTGCGTTTGACTGTAGTTTAAAAACAAGAAAGTGAATAGGAAATCTTGATTCTTTCAAGAAATTTTGTCTGGATGTCAAAATTTCATAGCGGAAAAAGTATTTGAATAAAACTTGATTATCTATTATATTCCATTGTTAAACACCATTGAGCAGCTGGATAAAAAATCGATGTGTGCGAAGAATTTACTTTTATTTTGATTATAATTCAAGATTTCAATGTATCTTGAAATATTTGAGGTTAGTTATGCAATAAACAATCAAGGTTTGTCGTAAATATAGTCTTGCAAACAAATTTATGTAATTATCTACATACTGAACTCATTCGACTGCGAAGAAAAATACTAATTCATCTAAATTATGTCGAAATTTACACTAAGTTGAATAAGTACGTATGTACAGAGACGGTTTTAACCCTGGGTGTACAGTATGTAACAGTAGAGGTTGTAAAACTGGTCAATGTAAAGGATATTATGTAGTTGTAGAATAATTGTAATAATTGTAATATTTATTGTAAACTATTATTATTGACCTATTATGTGAAAGCAATAAACGTTGTATGTAACAAAAAATCCTAATTAATGATAAATTTTAATGAATAATTCATTCTAAACAAAACTAGGAACCTTGTGCATCTTGTGAAGCATTATCTCATTAAAGATATAGACTCCTAGGAGGACTAGAGCATCCAAGGGAGGTCCTAGTAAAAAGACTGTTGAGCCTAATAAGGGCTACTGGGCTACATCCAAGAGCACGAAAAGCCTAATGGCTGAGGTGCCGGTGACTCTAAACCTTTGACTGATGGTTCCGAACCAATCAATCAATGATGTTTTATCAAAAAAATTAATCAGGAACTTTTTTAAACAATTATCTACACATTATAAAACCATAATATTTACTCCGATTTGATAAAATCTAGTTATTTGTTTCGCAAGTTCCTGTTTTCTTGACTCTCAAATTAGAGTGTTCTGTTTTTCTATCAGTTCGGAGAAATTTATATTTATACCATTCTATATTTTTACAAAGAAATCTATAATAATTTTCTTTCATCAGAGTACTTATTGCAGTAATTAAAAAGTTGCCGTCGCATATTTACAAGTTTTTTTGATGCTTTAAGTTCATTGTTTCTTTACGATTCTCAACTAATTATTGAGGCAAATTTGCAGAGTGTAGTTAATAAAATGCCGAAGCAGGTGAACAGTAAATGTCAAGAGATGGTAACATCTTTGTTGAGCTATTTTGAACGAGAATGCCGAAATGGGGGCCCGCTTCTCCCGCTTACTTAGACGTATTCGCTATTTGTATTCATTGTAATTAATTATTATTATTGTTACATATTTAAATATGAATGATTGAATGTTTTTAATGTTTAAGTAAAAAAAATTACAGCTTGGCAACATCACAATATTTTGTTTTGCAACGTCATCGTCTTTTTATCAATATCGGATAAATTTACGAAACAGTTTTGCCAATCACTAATTTTACGAGAAAAACTGACATGATAAAATTGCGACACCGAAGGTGGAACATTTTTTTTATCGGATTAATTTCTCTTTGCAACGAAACAGTTTTGCCAATCACTAATTTTACGAGAAAAACTGACATGATAAAATCGCGACACCGAAGGTGGAGCGATTTTATCTAATGTCAGTTTTTCGAGCAAATTTAGTGATTGGCAAAACTTTGAGTTAAAGAGAAATTTATCTGCTCGAGTGTTTTTTGGCAAGATAAATTAACGACAGAATATATGGATGAACAACAACAATAATTATCTTTATTAACCAAACTTGCGACTCATTGTCACTGTGTTAAAGTGACGTCCGCTTACTAGATATTGAGGAAGAGGAGTTTTTATCGCGATAAAAAAGGATGCACATTTTTTATCGATGTCAAAGTGACAATAACATTTCCAGGTATATGACATTTTAACATTGGAGTTGATTTATCGTAAATAAACTATAACACAATTCAAGAACTATATTTCGCAACGGAATACCAAATATTAATAATCTTAAAAACAACACATCCCCTTTTCAAGCGTTCGTGCGTTAAGCACTCCAATAACATTTCAAGTGGTAGACGATAAACGCTGAGAGCCTCGGGCGAACCTGCATCTACAGGGTGTGGCACAGAACGATCATACAGGGCGAGTTCCTGCGGCGATTACATAATGTTTTTTATGCACGACCGGGCGAAAAAGTCCAGATTATAAATACGTTTAGCGGGCGTAAAGTAAATCTCTTTTTTTTTCTTTTAAAAATGCACATGTAGTTAGTAAAACAAACTTTATTATTATTATTTATTATCATGGAAATATTTGAAGCAATTAACAAAATATGAGTTTAATAAAGAAATGATAACTTTAAAAGCCCAAACATAAGATCCTCACACTTATAATTTTATACTAATAACACAATTTGAATAATTACTTATAGAAATGTTAGGATTTGCTACCTTGCTCTGTTGTAAGTTGCTACGAACTTCTATTAACTCCGTATGATTTGGGTTACTGCTGGAAGGTGTATGCTCAAAAGAATCGGTATGTAAATTTGAAAATTCAGCTTTGCGACTAGTAGAAGGCATATCAGCATTGACAATTTTTTTGGCGATTTTCATTTTATTTGCCACAGAATCTTCAATATAACCTTCTGCCACCGTTGTAGACTTCCAACCAGCATGTCGCTTTATGTTAAGGATATCCTCAACTGCATTAGCTAACAAAGTTGCTGAAGATCGTCTAAAACAATGGTCTGTGTAGTCTGTTGGAGTAGGCAATTTTAAATAAGTTGCTATTTTAAAATGTATTCTTTCCAACCACCTGTCTGGAACATTTTCCATTACGATAATACACAAAAAAACGTCCGTAGTTGGTATTTGTCGTACGTAGAGAAGCATATTTTCGATATAAGTCGAGATAACTTGGTGATTCCTGCTCTTTGTCAATCACACTAAAAATGCGGTCAATTTTAGTTTTAGATGCTCGTATGGTTACCAATAACGTTGTTCCTAAATCTTGAATATCGTCTATTGAAATATTAGCTAATTCCTCTCGACGACATGCTCCACAAATACCAAAAATTAGTAAAAAAAACAATTAACTTACTTTCATCATAAGATATAAATTATCTGGAGCATCTACTGAAAATAATTCCATTTCTTCCCTGGTTAGAATTTTTGATTTTTTTGGTTTATAACCGTCTGATTTCCGTTTTAAGAATGTTGTCAATCTTGAATATCTAACGATGTTTATATTATTGTGCAAATTTACAGCTGCTTTTAACATCGAATAATATGATCATAGAGACGACGGCTTGAGGCATTTGGACTTTTCCAGAAATACATTTTCTGTATAGTTACCATCTATAACATTCTTCAATTTGCACCAGCTAACAAATTCATCGTAGACCTTATCGTATATTCTCTTAGATTTGGCGGGTAGTAAACTTAATTTTGCATCTTCTGCTGCTTTAAAAATAATTTCCGGTGGTGTTCCGGAAACTATTTCATCGTCACTACTGTCCATTACATAAACAAAATATATAAAACTTCTTCGAAAATATACTAAGAAACTTGCAATACGTGAAGTCGACTTTAAATAAAAATGGCGTCTACCTATTCTTGTCCTATTGACTTAGTTGCTATGGTAACGCGTATAGGTATATAGATTATTGTTTTATCATCTTATTAGTTTCAATAAGACTTATTTTTATTTAACTATACAAATAATGATTTGGTAGATTGTTATCCAGGGTGAGTTATAATAATATCGAGGTATAAAATTTATCTCAAGTTTATAATAACCTACTCACAAAAGGTGAAAAATAGAAAATAAAACATATTTATTTATAAACTATCATTAATACGGTCGTGCATAAAATATTGTTTGTATTTCAGGCGTAAACATAAATTATATGATATGATATATATGAATTTATGATACATAAATAACTATTAAGCATCTTCATAATTTTTTCATTACATTCATACTATGAACAACTATAAACTAAATGCTACACTAAAGATTTTTACAAGTATTTAAAATAGTTAATGTCCAGAGACATCGAATATCTTGAACAAAAAAAATACTGTGAAAAGGGCATTTTCGTAATGATTTTGCAACTGATGATCGTGGAACACGATATTTGCCAAGGGTATCAAGTGAAGTGATCATTAAAATTAAAAATTATATGATTATATTCGATTCCAAGGCAAGATTTTAATAAATTTCATTAAGTCATTATTTCATTATTTTTAATTAAATTGGAGAAGAGAAATGTTCTGATGTTTTTAAAAATTAACGTTTTCTTGTAATATAATTACATACATCCTTTTTTTTACAGAGTCGCTTCAGTTTCAAAAAATTATGGGCATTCACCGGACCCGGGTTTTTGATGTCAATAGCTTACCTAGATCCCGGCAATATCGAAAGCGATCTTCAATCTGGAACAGTTGGTAACTACAGACTACTATGGGTACTGTTCGGTGCGACAGTTTTAGGATTTTTAATGCAAACTTTAGCTACAAAATTAGGTTAGTATCTGTATTTTTATATATTATCAATTTTTCATCCGTACTAAATTCAATTTGCTATGTTTACTGGCTAGTTACCGATTTACCTTGAAATATAATTAATAAAAGTATGTTACGTAATATTACATAATGTATATATATTGAGGATGGTAATGAGAGAATCTAGTGCGAACGAATTGATGGAATTGCTTGAATTAGATTTAAAATTCACATAGGTGGGAATAAAAAATGTGTATAACAATCCGTTAGTTTGCTTCTATATTTTGAGCATTCTATCTAAGAATTTTGTCAAGATAGTCCAACATTGGTTGCTGTGAATCAAGGCACCAATAATATCTATATTGTTGATTATTTTTTAAACTATCCAATAGCAATAGCATCAAAATTACACTGAAAGCATGTTGTCTAATAACTGCATGAGTTTATTTTCATATTTTGGCGAAAGAAGGCGACTCCGAAGGAGTCAAAATATAAAAATAACCGAATCCAGTTTTTACTGACAACATGTTTGAGTTAAAAATTATTAAAGGTAATACCACGAGTGCTTCAAATTTTATCGATATTCTTTTTATTTTCCACGAAAACTTGTTTATTTGCCAAAAATATGAAAACAAACCGATTGATTTTATTTAAGTTTGGTTTGTTTTAATGTTTTTGCCTCAAATAAACAAGTTTGAGTGATGAAAATAAAAAATTATGTGATAAAATTTGAAGAGCGAGTTGTATTTGGGAAGATTATTTTTTTCAGCAATTTAAAATGTATTTGAATGTATTAAATGTTCAATATTCTCTTGGGTAATGGCACTGAATCGGTTTGTGTTCATTTTTCAATAAACTTCGAAGCACTTTTAGTTGTCAATAATGACAAATTCAAAGTAACATTTTGACGTTTTAATGTAAACAAGGTATTATCGATGAGGAAGCAGAATTATCAAAGGTAATACCACGAGTGCTTCAAATTTTATCGATATTTTTTTTATTTTCCACGAAAACTTGTTTATTTGCCAAAAATATGAAAACAAACCGATTGATAAAATCACGAGTCCGTTAGGACGAGGGATTTTATCTAAATTCGGTTTGTTTTAATGTTTTTGCCTCAAATAAACAAGTTTGAGTGATGAAAATAAAAAATTATGTGATAAAATTTGAAGAGCGAGTTGTATTTGGGAAGATTATTTTTTTCAACAATTTAAAATTTATTTGAATGTATTAAATGTTCAATATTCTCTTGGGTGACACTGAATCGGTTTGTGTTCATTTTTCAATAAACTTCGAAGCACTTTCAATTGTCAATAATGACAAATTCAAAGTAAAATTTTGACGTTTCAATGTAAACAAGGTATTATCGACGAGGAAGCAGAATTACCAGAATAATACCGAATGATTGGCTAGAATAATGAATTGCTATTGGTTAAAACCACCAAAATGTCAGGTTTTTACAAGAGAAAAAAATAATCAGGTCTATTTTGATGCACGAGTGTAATTCGGTAGAATATTTCTCGAGTAGAAGAAATAAAAGTATTGTATTTTTGGGTTTACTTTCGGTCACTAATTCTTGAATAAAAGAATCTGGTGCAAATCGTGACATATCAACGAATTATAAAATTTGGCATATGTGACAGTGACAAATGTGTAATTTTAACACTCGTAACTGTAGTTACGGACCTACAGGGACATTTTCGATAGCTGGCGGGATTTTTTCGATAGGTAGCGGGATCTTTTCGCCTATAAGATCCCACTTCATATGGGATTTTTAATACATGAGGGTAATATTCACCTTAATTTCCATACGCCGCATAATTTTTTTTAAAGTTTTGTTAAAAAATATTTATGGTTTTTCCAAGTCTGTTCATCATACTTTTCTATAAATAGCTCATTAGTATACCTCATAGTTATTTATTACCTCTAATTATTTTAAAACAATCTAGGAATAATAATTAAACAACCAAACAAGCGTTTCAGATTAAAATCGATTTTAAATATATTATTACGTGCAAAGGAAATCCGCATAGCACAAAATTAACAAATATATATACTGAATACTCGACTAAATTCTCTCAAGAAATAAATAATGGGAAATTAAGACTTAACAGTTATGATATATTCATCATAATATGGTTTATCAGGATTTTCCTATACCATCCTATTGAAGAAATAAAAAGGAACCTTTAGCAAAAATTATTATCTTGTATAACTAACTGGTCTATAGTAGGTACATTATAATAAATAACGTTATGTCTAATATCTTTTATTATGAAATTTCAAATAATTTCTCCTAAGCCCTTGTCGATCAACTTAATATATCTAATGCCCTGACTCTACGTTCTCCCGTCCTAAAATACTTTTCGTAGCAATAAAGTTGATTAAATAAAAGTAAATAAATTTAAGAATAGCAAAGAACAACCTCAAATTAAAATAAGTTCCGTAGTGGGAGGCAGAGTTTGTTAGTTCAGTTAGTTGCTGTGAAGTGTTATGCGCTACAGGTTGCGCACAAACTTTATTTTAGCTGCTCCTTTAGAACCTCTCCTATTATTTCTCTCTAACCTATCTTGTAACACCAAGTTATGTTTATGAATTTGTTGAGAAACTTTAAATATAGTACCACAACTCGAACCAGCTTACAAAAGGCACATAAGATGACTAATTGGACTATTAAAAACGCGGACTGATATATTTGACATTTAAAAGATCTAGGCATTTTTTGATGAGTGTTGGCAACAGCAGAAATAAACTCATTCCTATTATTGTTATATTTTGTTGCTCTATCATGACATAGGACCTGTAATTTTAGTGGATGCTTTGTACAAAACCATTGCAATCCTAGTATGTTATACTCATATTTATGCGGTTTGTTAATAATTTTAATAATCAATAATTGTTCCCCTACCCCAAAAATCGCCCTATCTTCACTTTTTTCCTCCATGATCAAATGAGATTTACAATTAATTTTCTTTCCAGGTGTTGTAACCGGTCTTCACTTAGCAGAAATGTGTTTTAGACAATATAAGAAGTTTCCAAGATTGATTTTGTGGATCATGATTGAAATAGCAGTCATTGGGTCTGATATGCAAGAAGTTATAGGAACCGCCATTGCTCTCTATTTACTAACGAATAAATTGTAAGTAAAATAATAAAAAACCCTAATTCATTGATAGATTTCGATTATCTTTAAAACATTTTCATCATATACTATTTTTTCCTATACATGCTTGTAAAGATAGAATATCTATCGTTATTTTTTGTATCCAAGTAATTCCAAGTAATTTCTTTTCAAACCCTTTTTCTACGCCTTTGTCTTTAAAACGAATATCGCTAAAACCCCTTTTCTACGTTACCCCGTTCTAAAAAAAATGTAAGAATGAAATCAAATTGCACACGTCCCTACCCTTTATTCTAAGATTTATGGCCTTTTCTGTTGTTGTTTCTAGGCCGCTTTTCTGTTTGAAGTGGGACACGTGTTCATTTTAACCACTCTTAAAGAATTTGTCCGCTAATTATTGGCCCCGCCTCCAGTTTAGAATTCAGCAAATAAGGGTTGTCTATAACCGGCAATTTTATTTTCCGGCGCTACTTTTTGGGGGGTCTTCTTACTTAGCTTGTTAATTATAACATTTTCCATCTCAGCATTCATTTATTTGTTTGTTTATTATTTAGTTGTTGATCGCATAATTTTTTTATTTTAGTATTCCATTATGGCTTGGTTGCCTGATAACTATCATCGACACTTTCACATTTTTATTCCTCGACAAATATGGCTTAAGAAAATTAGAGCTCCTATTTGGAATCTTGATAGGTATAATGGGAATAACTTTTGGTTACGAATACATAGTTGCATCGCCCCCATCCGGTGAAGTGCTCAAAGGACTGTTCATCCCGATGTGTCAAGATTGTGACTCAGCGGTTTTACTTCAAGCAGTTGGTGTTATTGGTGCAGTTATTATGCCCCATAATCTATATCTACACTCAGCTTTGGTAAAAAGCAGAGATATCGATAGAACGAAACCGAACAAAGTTAAAGAAGCCAATATGTACTACTACATTGAAAGCGCTGTAGCTCTTTTATGTAGTTTGATTATCAATATTTTTGTCGTTGCTGTATTTGCTTATGGATTATTCGAAAAAAGAAATACTGATTTGGTAAGAAACCATAAAAAAGGTTCAACAGTTTTTTTTTGTAATTGCTTTTATTGTAGATTGATCAATGTAAGAATACCAATAATTCGTATTTGATTGATATGGCCATTGAAGAGTTTGGGGTAAGTACTCGCAACACAAAAACTATCTATTATAAAATCAATTTATTCAGTAGCTTTAAAGGGGAAGCATATATCCAACAACTTTGTTAACAATTTATACATAACTAGCTTACCCGGCCACGCGTTGCTGCTGCTAACATTTTTGTCATATTACATTGTTGTAAACTATTTAAGGGGAACAGTAGGAGAACATCAGACATGAGCTGCACCATCATGCTGTTTTACATAGATGCTATAAGGCGATTTTAGCTACCAAAAAAATATAAAAAACAAAATCCAGCTTAGGCCAATAGAATTTTTTTTAGCTACACTTCGCGGATAGAAGGTAATGAGGTTCTCAGGCGATGCCTGTGGGGGGAAGGTGGAGCGCGTAAGAAGGGGATACTCTAAGAATTATACATTATCTTTTACGTTGAGTTCATTACCTACACACATTTCTCAAGCATTTTTGTATTAACAGTTAATAGACATTTAACATCTAATCTAAAATCTTTTCCGCATGCCTATCCTATTTTTCAAGAGTTACCGATGCCAACAAATACACTACAAAAGACTATATAGAAAAAACAACATATTAAAAATTAACTCACAAAATTAGATCGGTTCAACACTGTCTGATTTTATTTATTCATTTCTTATCTCTTTACTTGGTGGAATCAGGTGGAATCTGTAATACAGGTTTGTTAACGTATTTTCTCTCTGTCTCACTCATACAATCTCCGTAAGCGATTTTTAAAATAATATCATTAATTGTGAGTTAATTATAAAAGTCACAACACTGGCGCAATGTTATCAAATGTTTTATTTTTCAAGACGAATAAGTTGGTATCAAAATATCCGCATTTGAGTGGTCTTTTATTTTCCATAAGATGGAAGCATAGTCCTTTAAAATGTATTATTATTTTCATTCAATTTTGCAACAAATTAGTATATTACGAAGTTTTTAGTTAATAACATGTGACAGTTAAACTTATAAATGAGATAGGTAGGGCGGATAGTTTAAAATCTTCTAACAACAATATTTATTATTTTGAATTATAAATACTTTCAATTCCAATTCAATTTAGCACTAATCGGTGCACAATATTTTTGGTTAAAAACATGGATTTTCCAAATCTAAACCACAAATGTACATTGTTTGGCCTTGAGACTTATTTATAGACATGGCAAAAGCTAAACGAATTGGAAACTGTAACCTTCTAAAGGGTATGGTAGACGGTATCATTGAAATACGTGGCAACAGGACCACTTTTCCTTTAAACTTTCAAGTTAAAATGGTTGCTTCAAAAATATTTTCGGTGATCTCTTGATGACCAAACATGTACCGTTGCATATTTAAGGTGGATTCAAATTACGCAGGAGAATAATAGGTAAAGCAATATTTAATCGAAGATTATGTGGTGGCATTCCAGGTATATCTAGTGAATTTAAAAATCCAATTGGAAAATCAACACTATCATTTTCATTAACAACAGTATAGATTGATTTAAAAGACATCAGATCGCCTGGTAACAACTGTTGCATCTGGAAGTCTCAGCCTCAGCAACATGTGGTGGTTATGCTATTAAATTGTAGCTTATATGAGACGTTTGGGGGTTTGACATAGCGCGCCATCTATTGAATACTCACTCACTCCAGTCAATAGATGTCGCCATCTGTTAGAATCGTTTGGAGCTAACAGATAAAGACAAATATTTTGCGATAAAATAATATTGCGATCTTGAATTGAGATTTAAGCTATCCTATCTTTCAAGTTGGATCAAACTGCACACGGTGTAAAAATTTGAATAAAATCGGTTAAGTAGTTTAGGAGTCCATTGCGGACAAACACGTGACACGTAATTTATATATATTTAGATTAACTATTAATATTTCATAGTCACAAAACGAGACCCTAAGATATGCAACAAGGGCTCTGACCAACCTATTATGTTCCTCTAAAATTTAGAGACCGTTAAAAACTCAACCGGCGCTAAAATGAAATCGGTATTACCATATTTCTGTTAAAATTTCAAAGGATTCCATTGAAATAACATGTTAATACTATTATTGTTAAAGTTCGCCATTTAATAGTAACGCTAGCAAAAATGGCGCATGTAGAAGTTGCTGGTGAAGCTTTGATCTTGAAATTAATTGCCTGTTCTATATGGTTTAATGCTTCGTTTTCTGACAGTACATGTTTGGTCGTTTTTGTCCCTAAACCACGTCTTTATCAAAACTTGCCGTTGTACAGGTGCAGCTAGTAAGAAAGACCAACATCCAAATGAATGTCGGAACTACTCATCCCTTGAGTAGCAGATACGAGATATCCTCCTGTACAACCAGGGGCTGATCACAAGAGATAGCATCCTCATTAATGTGAAACCTTAAGGTTGACTAACTTCAGAAAGAACAAGGTACAGTCTAAGTTGAGATGGAATCATTAAAAAATCCACTTCCTTACTTCCTAGAAATCAGATATCCTGGAACACGCAACAAGATGGTGTGATGAAAAAATGTTTCAAAGTAATTCGATGCGGAATTAAGCAACAAGAAGGAATGGGATACAGGAGGCTCAAAAGCAGTATAAGGAACTGTTATAGGAGAGTATAAGCCAGGAACCGAACACTCCGAAAGCTTAGGAAGCCCCCAAGTATCCTTCAAGCGGATGTCTAGTTCAATATTGATAAAGGATATAGAAGGCAAGGGATTATTATAAGGTATGGAGATGCCTAGGTAAACTCAATGAACTAGACGGGAACAAAATACTGTGGGTTCCAGGACACACTGGAATGAAAGGAAATAAAATAGCAGATGAAGTAGCAAAAAGAGAGACTGAGACCCCAATGTAATATTCATTCATTCTACAATTCCCTTTTGTTTGACCCAGTCACGTATGCAGGTTTAGAAGCCCACAATCAGATATTGGGACAATACATGTACCCTCTCTTGCTCTAGTTTGTCAGTAGTAGTTGAAAGTATGCATCAACCTTTATGGCAGATATTTTAAAAAACACCAATGCCATTGTTTTGAAATAGCAAACACCCATATTAAAACCTTTTCTATTTTCAGGAAAACTCAGATTACGTAGACGCCGACATTTACAAAGGTGGAATTTTTCTCGGCTGCGCCTTTGGAACTGCTGCTATGTATATTTGGGCTGTTGGAATTCTTGCAGCAGGTCAAAGTTCCACTATGACTGGAACATACGCTGGACAATTTGCGATGGAAGGTTTTCTGGATCTCAGATGGCCAAGATGGAAGAGAGTTCTCCTTACTAGATCCATTGCTATGGTTCCCACTTTTTGTACGGCTTTTTTCACTTCCATGTCAGATCTCACCAGTCTAAATGATTACCTCAATGCCGTGATGAGTTTACAATTACCTTTCGCTTTAATTCCCACTATTGCGTTTACAAGTAACAGGAAAATTATGGGAGAATTTGTGAATGGAATGTAAGTATTCATAGTTGTCTCAGTTATTTAACATTTATTGCAGTTCCTAAAATTTTTTTCAAATCACCAAAACAGATATAGTTCTCAATCTTGTGTACTTCGTTTGGTACAGCGGACTAAAGATTTTTTAACAAATTTGGAATTTTTCCTCTTATATAAAATACTATGAATTGTTGTTCATCCAAATATGGTATCACTCGAGAGTTTTGGAACAACATTTTCGCTTGTTTGGAAATCACAATATATGAGCATGTTAATCAATATTGAAATATTATGAAGAAAAGGCGAAATGTCAGCTCTATATTGAAAACTGAAGACGACTTTTTTTGTCCAGGATTGTGTGTGTACTGGAATGACATTCACTGATACCAAAAAGATTTGTTGTGCCCCTTCTCTCCTACTCAGTTCCTGAAGAAAGTCTCAGAGACTAATAGTTCTTTCAGGCTTATTTCCCGAAGGAATTTTTAGGCCATCATCAGGTTCCAGTTTAGGTCTCATTTGTAATCAGTATGCAGTATGCAATGGAGGTCTCTTCTCCCAGAATCGACTCTCTTCTTGCTCCACTAGTCTGAGCTTCATTAGGTGCACCTTTAGGCGACAGTGTCCTTATTACAGTGTATCCTGGAAGGTGACCATACTGTACAGTTCATTGAGTTTGCCTAGACATTCCCATACAATTTTGGAACTGATTACACAAGATCTTAGTGTTTCAATGGCTGCTTGACTATCCGACATTATGATAATCCTTCGCCTCCTATATCCTTTATCAATGTTGAACTGGGCACATGGCATGGATTTCCGCTTGAAAGATACTTGGGGTTTTCTCAAGCTTCCGGAGTGATTGGTTCATGGTGCCAGGCCCTTCTATTGCTTTTGGGCCTCTAACCTACCCCAGGCTTGTCTAGTATCTTTAACCTTGTAAGGTGTATGATGGGGGGAGGCAAGCTGCAAATGAAGAGCAATTAAATTTAAACCTAATGCATGATTTTCGCAGAAAGTTGAGGGTCGTTGAGGAACACGCACTACTTCATTTGCTTATTACTTATAATTAAGATTTACTGAAGTTATATTTGTATAAAAAAACTCTCGATATATAATTTCATACTAAATGTACTTATTTTATTTGAAAATTTCAATTTATTATTTTTGTTTTAGGATCTTGAACTGTATATCGATATTCTTGGCCGTGGTGGTGATATCTATAAATATATATTTTGTAACAGAAAAGCTTAATGAAATAGAGTTACCATTATATGCTATTATATTGATATGTATACTAGCTATTGGTTATTTCGTTTTAACTGCTTATATATCGGTGCATCTATTCATTGGAATGACTGGAATGGATGTCAGCGAGAAAAATACATTTATTGAAAAATATATAATGGTTCCTATTCGAGCAGCGCCTAGTACAAAACCCTAATTTATTATTATTTTTTTTATATTTGAATAAAGTTTATTATAAAATTATGTCGATTTGACTTATTATTATTCGCGAATGAGCCCCTTCGTACAAAGGGTTAAATCATAACTTTTTTGATAAATTGACCTTTCTCTTCGCCCATACTTATTCCATTCTATCCGAATGCACTTTTTCTTCCGTCACGTCAAGCTTTCCTGTCCCTTTAACTATATTATTCCGGTTAACTTTTCAATTTTGTGCCTAAATGGATTCAGTATAATATTGAAAGAGCACAATACTAAATGACGAAAAATCAAAGAAAGTACTTTAATACAACTAAATGCGGATAAATGAGTAGATAGTATTTTAGCCGAATGTAGTTGAATTTGGTTACCAATGTTAGAAAGAGAAATTTCCAATAATCAATTACTTACGTTATCAGAATAGTATCATAAGTTTTATCCATGTTTTCTTATGGTTTATTATTGGAATTACTGTTAATTGATACACACTTCAATACACAAAATCTGAAATCACAAAAAAAGAAACACCAAACGCGTTTTACTATAACAACATATCCGTGATAAGCAAAAAGCGCTATGTCGCAGATATGATAGGAAATAATATACAAAGTATGCAATTAAAAATATCAATTTCAAAGTAATTTTAAACTACACCCTATATACATAATTATATGAACCACAAAATAATAATATAGAATTTTTATAATAGAATAAACTTATTTATGTCAATAACACTTAACAAGTTCAACCTTACAACAATTTAGACCAATTTTAGAAATTTTAAATACTTTGACAAGTCAGAAAGGGAATTCAGAAGGTTAAGTATGAATATTCAAGATTAGCTTTAGAAAGCATTAAGGGAGAGTTATAAAAGGGAAATAAATGAGGTTTTAACATTTAACTAAAGAATTACATCTACATATTTAATCTCGGACAAGGATTTAGAGACAAGTAATATGCAATTAAAATAAAGTCATGCTGAAGTATCAGTACATCTTCTATACGAAGAGATATTCTGTTTCGAGCCAAATAGAAAGGCATTATAGTTGTCATACTGTGTAGAATTAACGTAAATGATGTAGTATAAGGTAATTTAGATTGTATATTGAGTGGAAAATGATTAAATATTAAGAGATTGTGAATGGAAAAAGTGACAGGTAGTGGATTTTTAAATGCTTATAGCATCACTAATATGGAACTTGAAGAACCCAAATTTGGTCAAAAAATTAAATTTAATTATGGTTTTTAATTTAATATACCCAGAGAGAACGTATCTTAAGATTTTAGAAATATTTAATTTCCAATGATATTGAAAATATTGATAAACGTCAAAAATTTTAATAAATCATCATTATAAAGTTACCTATGAAAGTATTTTCCCATATGAAACCATTGGGAACTTTCATTTAGTCGATATTGAACCTCTAAAGCGACCAGACGTGTTCCTGAGCTGAGGAAAACAATTGACGACTCCATTTGTTGATTTTCAAAAAGGTTTTTGAAAAAAATTTCTGGACGCGTGGAACGAGATAACCTATTTCTGCGGGTTTACCCATTTACTCGTAGTTGGATTCCATGAAGTTCTGTGAGTACTTGATACTGATACTTGTATTAGACAGTGGTATTTGATCGTTACTATTTTTTTTGGATTGGCCAGAAATAACTATTGTGCACATTTACAAACTTTTTGAACTTGTATTGCAAGGTCAAGGAACCTTATGACAGCATGTTAGGTATCTGTAAACAAACAAACTATTCAAAACTTATAATCAAATATTAAATATTTAATACTAGCTAATTTTAATTTAATTTTAATAATTACCTTGAGACGTTTCAAAGAAGAGATATTATGCGATAGTAAATTCTTCAATAACTTCAATAAGCACATATTATAATAATTTGACATTTCATAAAACTAAACCTAAACCATAAAACTATTCATCCCTCATACACAGATCTCGGATAGTATTATCTATCAGCACAAATAGATTAAATCAATAGGCCGAAATATTTAACTATTATTTATTAATTTGTCTGCGTATTTATTCTCTTTTCTCACTTGTTATAATTTTGATGTTACATTTCCATATAAAGTGAAATATAGTCCATTATTAGGTTTGTTCCCGTAGCAAGTTGTTATGGACATATTGAGTCTGCGCAGTATCAGAGTTCAGGCTCTGCTGGAACGGTTTTTTGATACTGCGCAGACTCAATATGTCCATAACAGTTAGGAACTTGCTA
>CAJUYG010003123.1:0-23916 GCA_910591675.1 Galerucella calmariensis
TTGTGTATTTCTTCAGCTTTCTCCTTTTTCTACTGAAAGACTGAATACCAGGTGTGTCACCCGAAAAATTGAATTACACTGCTTATTGTCGATCATAATGCCTAACAGATTTGGAAATTACTCCTCAAAGAGTAGACCGTTCACCAAAAAGAAACATCTACTTCTAGCTCCAAGCTAAATCATCCTTTCACACCATGATAGTTGATGAATTATTGAAATATTGGTAGTTACACGTAAAACAGTGAAGTAAAGTATAATTTTTCTACGACAACCTCGATAAATGTTCATCGTAACTTTAATCATAAACAAGCACATTTTGTACAGAATTTCATTTTTGCATTGGCTGCTAGGCAAGTTGCTAAGCAACAAATGCGAAATGGAATATTTCGTTTCAGATTTAGGTACATCCTAAAATCACAACGACTACGGCTTGTCAAATTATGACGTCCAGCGACAAATGATGAAATGTCTGTCAAAGTTTTAGTAGGTAACGAGTAATTTCATATTTATAAATAAATGCGAACGATATGTTGTGAAAGAAAAAGTATAGTATGCAATTTGCAACTAAATGGCCATTTTGCACTCGCATGAATTGCAGCACTTGCCTTCGGCTCGTGCTGCAAATTTTATACTCGTGCAAAATGGGCATCATTTTGTGCTCATTGCATAATATACTATTTTATCAATATGTACTTTTTCCAAAACAATAAAATGCTTCCTTTATCTCTGCTACAGTAACAAATACTCAAAAAATTATTCCTTAACAAATGGCAGCTTACGTCCGATAGTTATTGAAATATTTTTTCCAAATCTATCCTGAAAATATAGCGAGCTAAGACCCTAATAAAGTAGCGACGTTTCTGTTGGATTTAGTGACAGTAATCTGACATCTGAAATTCAAGGAAGAGTCTATTTTAAATGTTTTGAACGCTGCATTGTCAGATTAGTTTCAACAAAGACAGGTCAAATTGAAAAAATACTATTTCTTTCTATCCTTTTTAATCCCATTAGGCGATGAGTTTCAATAAAATACGAAACACGTCTATCATTAATTAGGTTAAAGAATGCTTATGCAAAATTTGGAGTGAATTGGATCAAGGAATCACGTTGTCCCATACGAAACTTTTGTAAAATCCTTTCTTACTGGATGCCTACGTTACAGGAAAAACACACCCTCCAAGCTCCACGTCCTTACGACCAGCGGTTTAGGCTGAACTTTGATCTGTCAGTTAGTCATGTCCCTTCTGCAGCACTTCCCACCACTACAAGTAGTAGACGTTTCAACGAGTAATGCATGTTATATTCCCAGTTGTGGAAATATAACTGCCAAATACAGCATGTTGGAATAATTGATTTGTTCATTCATTCATTCATACGCTTTAGTACAGGGAATGGAGCTCAAAAAAAGGTAAAACCTCGCAATTTTTTCGTCCAGCATGGATTGACTTGAAATTTTAACAGGAGCTAGGTGATAGCAAAAGGTTCGAAATCTATATCGAACCGAAGGGCACTAAACGGTGAAAACTACCCTTATTTGTCAAAAATCATAAAATATCATTTTAAACCTGAAAATGGGTAAGATTTGGTTTGGATAAGTTGAATAACGATTGTTTCGAGCTTTGGAATACAATTTCATCATATTTCAACCCTTAAAAAGCAGCCCCTGTTACAGCTTAATGTAAAAAAATCACGAATCCTTAAAAAATGATTTCGCCTCTGATTGATTTGCATAAAAATGTGGGATTAGGCTCAACTCACCCTCTGCTTTATATATCATGTCATGCCGACTACCCCTGATTGTTTCTTAGGGGTGAAAACTACCCCTGAACGTGAAAAATTGAAAAATAGCATTATAAATCTTGAGATAGGTGAAAATTGGTTTGAATTAGTAAAATGATGAATTTGTTACATTTCAAAATACAATTTTATACCTTTCAACCATTAAAAAGCAACTGTTATTAGTGTTATATGTAAAAAAATTTTTTTGACAAAAAAAAGAGCAGGTATATATCGTATAAATAACGCCCCACCGGTTTTGTACATTATTATGCTTCTAAGTACGTACTATACTATACTATTGGAATTTTTCTAAGAAAAAATCGATTGGTTTTTTTAACGTATTTCCTTCATTTTTGATGGTAAAAAGTTTATTCAAAAACGATTTTGTAGGGTTTTTCAAGAACTACAAGGATCTGTAAGTTAAATCTCTGTAGACCCTTTCGTTTTTAAATGGGGTGAGTTTAAAGGGCTAAAAAAAGGTGGTGCTCGTGCGTAAATAGACGTTTTAAACGGCTATATCTCGTCAAATATTAACTGTACAAAAAATCTACTTACAGGAAAATTTTTGTCACGACTTCGTTTTTTAACTTCGCTTGTACCTCTAATATTTTCGGAGTTATTTTGAAAGAAAGGGTAAAAAATACAAAATTATGAAAAATAACTTTGAGCCATAATTTTTCGAAAACTATCAATTTTAAATTGGTCAAACTTCTTGGACATATTAACCATACATGTACAAAGAGAATTGCACGTGGGTGAAGATCAATTTTAATTAGGGGGGTAGTTAGGGGGTTGTTTTCACCGATTTTTTTGTATAAAAAATTCAGTACTGACATTATTTTTGTCATAATTCACTTAATTTTGATGCTACAGACCTTTTTTTTGGTAGAAAGGACTAATTATGCTTTTTGAAAAAGATTTTATGAGCTTTCTACGAAAAAGGCATCATTTTTCCGGTATTTGACTTTGAATCTATCACATTTTGCATTTGGGAAAAAAAGCTAGTCATTGTTGGGTCATATCTCGGTTCCTATTGGTTTTAGAAAAATTATAAAAAGAGAGTTTTGCTTGTTTTTTTAAAAGCTACAATTTCGCCTCCACAGTTTTTTTGATAAAATGCATAATTTTCGAGTTATCCGCGAAAAACATATTAAAAACGTCGATTTTTTCCTCTAAAAAGCGTTACTTTCAATCGCGAATAACTTGAATATTGATTTTACTAAAAAAATGTATGGAACATTTTTTGCTTAGAGTCACTTTTTCAACCGCCCCCAAGGCCTTAGCGCCCTTCGGTTCGATATAGATTTTGATCCTTGGGCTATCACCTACCTTCTGTTAAAATTTCAAGTCAATCCATGCTAAACGAAAAAATTGCCAGGTGAAATGCTTCATTCCCTGCACTACTTGCAAGGCTCAATAGCCCAGGCACTTGAACTGAATCTTTGTACTATTCACCCATGTTATCCACCCACCTCCATTCCAAAAGCTTCGTGTCTTCTATATAGGCTACCAGTTTATCTGGAGGGATATTCAGCATCTGTGATGGTTGTGCTTTTTCCACTCCAAACTGCTTCAGTCTAAGTCCTTGTAAGTACTCAGAGGAGCAGAGTATGTGAGTAGGTGTTCACATAGAGATCACATTTTCTGCACATAGGTTCACTAACTTTGCCCATGCTGTGCAGATGTACAAGGTACAGTGTCTAGTCACCAGTTCGGTAACTGTTTTCAAACTCCTCTCACCCAGTTTTAACAGCCTGGACATGAGATCCTTGTCTTACTTATTCAGTGGACTCTTAGTATGGAGGTATCCTTGTGTCAGCCTCCATTTGAGTTGGTGTTCCATAACTAGCCAGTTGATTTGTTAATGTTCATTCATTTCACGGGCTAATCTGTGACAATCAATATTATCTTTCTTCAAATAATTTTGAGTGTATCCCAAATTTTGAACGCGTTCACAGTACAAAGGAATAATTCCGCAAACGTCCGCAAATCCGTCGGTCGTCTCCTCGAATATATTCCGTTGATGCTTTTCGATTTTCGAATCAAACTGATGTTTTTTTATTCCGGTCTCTCAGAATAATGAATATCCAGCATTCGATTTTAACGCCAGCGGCTAGCGACATATTTTTTTGTGTGGTCGAAAACAGAATTGGTCCGTGGAATATCAAGTGAGGGGAAAAATGAATTTTTTTATCACTCCATGAATTTATTGTACCAGAATAATTACTTCTCCGTTTCTACTGTTGAAACAGGTACAAGGTGTTACAGGTTTATCAGGTTTATCAACTTCTCAAGAAATCTGGTACAAGAGATCATTTATAATTTGGCAAGTTTATCTGAAGCCGTGAAAGGAATGCAGTCGAAAACATACGATATTGCCACGTTTAACTATGGAAAAGCTGAAGTGCTAAATATGTGGTGATAATATTTAGAAAAGGAACTTTTTATTATTAACAATATCAACAATATGATTAAACGTTCATCCTTCAATGTGCTTGTTTCCTTGGATTTTTTCTATCAACATTATTTTTTCAATTTATTAATATTAAGGAATTAGCACTTTTCCAAATTTGTTACGGGCTTCTTCAAGCTCTGGCAGCGTTGTACGAGAACCATAATTACCACACCCTCGGAAATACATAATTGGTGATTTTTATCGAGAGCTGACTTCTTATTCGCAAGCAGTGGCGTTGGTATTTTCAATTAACTTTGTATTTTCAATATTACTTCGTAAAATAGGTACCGTACGCCATTTGTACGTTTATGACATATATGCCTCGCCTCTTATCGATTCCCCGTAGCTTCAGATACACTTGCCAAACTATAATTGTTTGTAACATATCGGCTGGTATGGGAACGCGGCGAAGAACTTAGAAGACTGGCGACTCGGCGACCCACTGTAGTGGGTCCTAGGTCACAGAGAAATCGCTGGCAATAAAAAATTGACGAGCTCGCAAGAGCAGGATCGTCAACCCTGATGGACGGACCCGAACCAGCAGTGGGCATTCCCAGATGCTTAACTAGGTCATGGTTGAAAGAGTAGGAAAAAGAACAACACAATAAACACTGGAAGAATACGCCCAGGTGGATACATGGGAAGAAATTCATAAAAGAACCATCAGAACAAGAAGCGAAAGAACTGCTCTCAATGAGCAGGAACAAACTACGCACCATAACAGGGCTACTCACGGAACACTTTCCCACAAAGGAGCACCTGAACAAAATAGAGCTGTAACACGGAGACCTTACATGCAGAAGATGCAAAAAGGATACCGAAACAGATTTGCATATACTATGCAACTGTGAGACGCTGGACCACAGGAGGCAGAAACTGTATGGTAGACCCCAAATGACTCCAGAAGACTTCAACAACCAACCAGCAAAGAACCTGTATAAGCTAATACAAGGAACGGATTGGCTGAATAGGCTGTAGTCGGAACACTAGGAGTATCCACAATAAGCCCAGGAGGCTGAGGTGGTGCCGGCGAAGGGACGGCTCCTTAAAAAAAAAACAATGAAGGATCTTCATCATTGAGTTCTATTTCACTGGAATATTTTTCGAATTATTTGTTAGGGAGATATTATTTGACCGTTATAAATACTGGTCTTAATTTATTTTAAACAGTAAGGAGATTAAATACAAAGGAACACGTTAAAAACCATCGACTCTCCAGAATATGTATTCTGTAGCTTTTTCTCTTTGGCATGTAAATTTCAACAATTGTATAAATTTTAAATGTCAAAGGGACGCAGTGATACATCGTTGGATTCTTAGTTCTCCATTTTACAATATGCAGTATTTACTTTCCGTCCCCGAGGCCTATAAAAGACCAGGCATCGCGTTGTTGGGAAAATGGCTTCCGGTTACATTTTATGAATTTTTCATAGACCTTAAAACTTTGACTCGCTCACATAAGTTGAGGTATTGTTGCAAAGTTTTCAGTTGATTTTCTCACTTTGCTTGAAGGTTGATTGGGTTGGCTTATTATTACTTAATTATCCGAAATTTTGGTTTCGTTGCTTCCAGCAAGGTATATATAAAAATTTTAAGATAATAAAATTGTGAAAATTGGATAGATGAAGATCCAATTATTACTGAACGAGTTTGATGAAGCGAAAGCTGCTGTGTTAGCGAAACGCGTCACGAATATGTATTGAACTTATAATGATCAACAACTGTTTGTCGTTTACCGAAAAACAAACAAATATGTAAAGTTATCGAATGACAGGGGGTGAAAAACTTCATGAATCATGACGTTACGAATTTTCCACCCTATTTTGGGTGTTTAAATGATTCGTTGTCCGGTGAAGTGGGCGGAAAAACTCATAACAACACGACTTTGTAGTTTTTTACCATTTGTTACCTCAGTACTTTACACATTAACCGTCAATCTGAATCAAAGTTATCTATGATTTATAAGCGCGAGCCCACGGTGGGATTTCCCCAAAAAATAGAGTAGTAGTAGACACATTGTTAAGCCTGATCAGGATAACTAGTTTGGGCTGAAGAGCGGATAACTCAAAATTTTTGACTAGACGTAATGTATAATCATCATTAAAGGGCACGACAGGAGTAAAGGTAATTGCATTGCCGATTCTTCAGCCAGGAAAGCGGCTGGACTGAAAATTTCAGGACCCAGTGACACCTACTGCCTAACGACTTCGACAAGTGCGGAACTAGCCAAACGTTACACCCATGCTCAATCCCTTAAGAGATGGGATGGAATCTAAGGATGCAGTCTTGTCTACCCTGGGCGACCCTGGGAAGCTGGCGCCTAAGAAATATTTGGCGATGACCAGGAAAAATCGTTTAACAGTAGGACTTCTGACTGGCCACTGCCAAGTAAGGAAACACCTCCATACTATGCGGCTTGTGGGCACACCTCTATGCAGGATGTGTGAACAGGAAGATAAAACTGTCAGTCATGTCTAATGCGAGTGTCCGGAATTATCGTCAATTAGATAGTGTGTGCTCGGTGAGTCTTGGCCTACACCTGCCGATATGGAGAAGATGTCTTCTAGTGACCTGTCCACCTTCCTGGGAAGGTCAGGATGGACGATGACCTAGAAGGGCATCTCATCGGGAGGATGTACAATGGGTCAGATGTGGCCTAAGTGCTGTGAGCCTACACTCACCCTCCTTACTCTACAGATACAGAGACACAGATGTATAATCATTCAATTAACCGTTTAGATAATGATAATGTAACGATAAGCCTAATGTACAGATTTGGCTACATATATTCCTATATTTCTTGAACTGTATTCACTAGGTATTTTCATTTTGTCCCACATCTTTATTTCGGAAGCTCATGTACTCCAATGTCGGCCTATTGCTTGTTGGAAAAAAAGCAATGAAAATGTATGAAAGTATTTCCAGAGGGTCGTTCATCAGTCTGAACATCTATAAATTCTAAATGATACAATAATGTGATATCTAAACCATCTACGATATAAAACATCTTCCAGCTAGTCTTTTTTTAAACTCGAACTCCAAATCCCAACCCCATTTCTAAAGTATCCGAAGGATTTTAGATTTCTCAATATTTTCACAATGATCTGCTGGCGCGGCAGTAAATCTATCCAAAAGAGAAAGAGGTTAGCGGAAAATGCTGATTCCAGAAACTTCATTTTTTAAATCGCTTATGGTCTCTGGGCCTGGGTATTGTAATGTGCTCAAGAACGATCTAGCCAAACAATAATTGCAAGGAACAGATTATTTGGTATTGTGTTCGAAAAGATTCATGTAAGATTTTTCTGAGCAATATAACAATGGGTTCGAATACAGAAAGTTTAAAAGCCCCATAATGGATTATCCAAAATTGCAGTTGAAAAAATACACAGGGTCGTTTATTTAATAACAGTTTCCTGTAACCATTTTCAGATTTGAGTGTTAGCAGTGACAGCTGTTTTAAAGCATTGTTTGAATTGTTAATTGAATAAAATCGTTTGAATCCTTGTAATCTATTCAAAATATTTCATGAACCTGGTATGTAACAAATAATTTAGTCTATGTACCAGGTGGCCAACTAAGAACGGCCGTCGGCCATATCTCAGTGGATCATAACACAGGTTCGGGAAAAAAAAATTATGACAATAGTGGCCTCGAGAAACTCCTGGAAATTATTTTCAGCATTGTAGGTCCACCGCTAGAGGGCGTATTTGACAGTTATAATTTTAAAATGCAAAATTTTCCAAAATTTACTCCATTGAGGAACATATTAAATATCATAATCAGATTCCTCGAAAAATTCTGTATATTTTTAATATGACAGGTTTAAGTCTATCTCTTTAAATAAGGGCGAGGGAGAGTGGGACGATACCCTACGATAAAACACCTGTAATTCCGGCTCTGCTCGACCGATTTTAATAAACTTGATGTTGTTTGGAAGAGCTTTTGTTGAAAAATCTAAAATTTGTAAATATGAAGCAATCTGATTGATAACATGAATGCTAGAGGGCACAGTTTTATTTTTTTTTAAATATTGTGATATCGTAACAATTTTAAATGGATGCATACACATTGAAGTGGGTCTTCGAAAAGTAGACTGAATTAGTAATAAAACACTACAAACAGCAAGGTGATATCTCTTTTCTATCCTGAGATATCGCAAGAAGCAGGTAATTGGCGGATTTTGTTATTCCAACGTCTAGAAGGCTGGTTCGCGTTAACAAAAATTATAAAATTTAGCCTGAATGGAAACATCTTACATTGGTCTGCATTAATTTAAACTGTTATCAAACTTATGTTATGGTTGCCTCTAGATTACCTAAATGTAATGCTGTCGCTACTAACAATGAGAACGAATTTTGAAATATTAAGATAAATCGAACAATTGAAACCTAAATAACTAGGTACGTAATAAGTGCCGCCCTAGATGTTCGAAATGTCCATTATTCTCAATGCATGAAATCAATCGCTGACGGGTAGAGAAAACAGCAGCTTCAATTTCTGCCCTTGAAATACTTTGTATTGTCTGTCGTGTCCCTTCAACCATGTCAGCTCTTGCAGGTCTATCGGAATAAACAAGATCTTCAACTCGCTCCCACAAAAAGAAATCTAAACAAGTTAGGTCTGGAGACCTCAGTGGCCAAATAAATGAACTTCCAAATATCGGTTTTCATTGATATTTTATGCTTTTGATTCACTAACACATCGCTTGAAAACAAATATAACATTCTTATATAATTTAAAAAAATTAGCACAACTTACTTCACCAGCCTTCTAGACGTTGGGAGATCAATTCCCGCCATTTACCTGTTTCTTACAATATCTCAGGATAGGAGAGAGATATCGCCTTGCGGTTTGCAGAGTTTTATAAAATACTAATGTAGTCAACTTTTCAAAGATCTTCTTCAATTTGTATGCTTCCATTCGAAATTGTTAGAGAAAACACAATATTAAAAGCAAATGAAACAGCGCCTTCTAGCATTTATGCTATTGATCGGATTGCTTCATTTTCACAAATTTTCGATTGTTCAACAAAAGCTCTTCCAAACAACATCAAGTTTATTAAAATCGGCCAAGCAGAACCCGAATTACAGGCGTTTTCTCGTAACGAGGTTCTAACTCTCCCCCACCCCTTATTTGGAGAGATAGACTTGAACTTGTCCTATTAAAAATATGCAAAATTTGTCGAGGAATTTGATTATAATTTTTATTATGCTTCTTGATTAAGTGAATTTTGGAAAATTTTGCATTTTAAAATTTCAACTGTCTAATACGCCCTCTAGCGGTTGACCTACAATTCTGAAAATAATTTCCAGGCGTTTCGCCAGGCCACTTTTGTCATAAAAATTTTTTCCGAACCTGTGATCCACTGTGACAACCTGTGAGATATGGCCGATGGCCGTTCTTAGTTGTTCACCCGGTACTAGAAAATGAAGACTAGCCATTTTATGTTTAATTATAATTTAATTTAATATAATGCCTTCATTGCCTGATAATGATATTCACTGAATCCAGCTCTTTTGCTCTTATACTGTATAATGTATATTGTGCGAATATGGCTTTAATTATTGGAAAATGCTTCGAAAATTTTAGATGCTCGTTTCAAATACCTGCAGCTTGAGTTACTATAACTTGTCGTTTCAATTAACTCTAGGAATACTATGAAAGCATTTTAGGTTAGTTTGTAGTTTCCAACTGGATAAAATTTATTAAATGGAATACGTTTTGGATAACTCGGTGTGTTCGAAAGTTTAGCGACGGCCAGAAATGATTGAGGCTGTTGAATGAGAGTGATAAAACTTGTAAGCGATAATAAAATGAATATATCCACACGAAACTACTGGAAGCTTCACGTTCATGAATATATGGGATGATTACTAGTAGAAAACTCGTTGAATGTCCGTAGGAACTTTATCAAATATTTATGGACGATAATGAATAAATTTCAACATCTACAATTCGGGTGTGAATTCCAATAATAGTCACACCAAATAATATGATCGGAACCAGTATTATGGACAGTGGAAATATCTGAATAGACCTCTTGCATCTGTAATAAACTCCAAAAAGTAGAATTATGAGGAACATCACCCTGTATAATAGATTTCATTCAATATGTGAAACAATCTTGATTGCATGAAAAATTACCTTAATCCAAACAACGTTGCAAAGTTCAGTTAGACTAAACAATGCTGATAATGCAAAGTGACAAAATTACAAAGTAACTCAAAAGGAACCGAGTTTCGAAAACACGATTCCGCTGACCAAGGGAATAGCGCGATAGTTACAAAGTACACGGGTGTCCAATCAAGAAACACCAATTCAAAGAATGGAGGAAAGCTGACTGGGCAAAAAACGCCAAAAGCCGGGAAAGGTACAAGAAAAGAGTAGTCAGTGGGTTCACCCTCACGAGCGCGGGCGGTTGCCCCTTGAGTTAGCGGTCAGCGGTTATCTGGAAAAATCCGGAGTTGTGATTAATCAAAAGAAGTGTTGGGTAAATCTGAATTCCTTCTTGAAACGTGAAGAAATTTAAGCGTCTACTGTAAGCGCTGCAAAGGGTCCTTCGGTAACAAAGGAAGCAACGGCTGAAACAAGGTTCGCTAGAAGCGAACAGTTTCCCTAAAAGCCCATCTCGTCCGGTGTGTGTGTAAGTACCATCGAGCCCGCCCGGGTAAGCAGCCTTCTGCCCTTGAAGAGCACCCTAATACAGATTGGCGAGTCGATTTGAACTTTGAACTAACATTGTAACTAATATTTTTGTAGTTTGGTTAGCCAGTATTTTCTTTGCCACCTCGCATCCAGATTCGTTTTATATTTCACTTTGAAATTTTATATGTGTATGAATTTTTGCTGATGCAATGGATTCAGTCTTAATCCCCTAGAACTACGGTGTAAGGAGTATTAAGCCCACACCGAAAAGCTTTCGAGTAGCGGGATTGATTATTCAATGTAAGATAATAAATCTTGAGTACGTAACTATATTGAGGCTTTCGCCCATTTCAATAGCTGAGTAATTAGCTTATTCATAGTTAGTTTCACCTAATATCTATAAGTATTTTTTTTGTTTTTTGTCGTCTCATTATTTTATTTTTATTATTTTTTTTCAGCTTAATAAACCTATTGGAATTCAATAAAGCTCAGTTCAATTTCACAAACAGGTACCCCATAAAATACACAATAAATTAGTGGCATAAGACATTTCCTTATCCTATCCCTATACGTAAAGACCTCTCATTATCGACAACAACTGCGTACTCGTGGGTGGTGACACTGACAGACAGCTACGCTGCCTTCTTGTTATTTTCAGGGACACACAGGGTAGATTCTACTTTGCAGGTTCCGGTTCTAAAACTCGGCGCCAAGGTGTTCTCTGGAGTAGCAGCTTTTACGGTGGGTTCAGAGACTTGTGGATCTAAAATATTACATTTGGGTGTTCTGAACGGCCGCCGGAATTACACATCAGTGAGAGATTGGTTTCATTGTATCGAATTTCAAATCTCTTCATCATAGAATAAATATTAAATATCATTTTTTTTTTCTAGAAAGATTTTACTGTTGAAATTCAAATTATCCTTCATTATATATTGAAAAAGTGTTAATTCTACCCTGTTATGGGACATTTGGTCCTCTTTAAAAATATGGATAATGTTTTTCATATAAATATACTTCAAATATTGTTGGACATAATGGAAATGAATTATTGTGCAAGTTTCAACTTTTCATATTTAGGTTAAGAGGTGCATCTAATGAAAAGAAATATGATTTTTGTAATAACCGGTAAAACCAATGTAATATCCGGTAGCCGTTAGTAATCAAAAACCTGTAATAGAGTAACTAAAAACTGCTGGTCCACCGTAAAAGCTGCTACTCCAGAGAACACCGTGGTGCCGAATTTCACGAGCCGGAACCTGAGAAGGTAAAATTTCTCCTGGCGTGTCCCTGAAAATAACAAGAAGGCAGCGTAGCTGGCTGTCACCACCCACGAGTACGTGGGAAACAGGAATCAACGACTCCTGTAAGAAAAGTCCGAAAGGATAGATCCGGCCTCCGTTGCTATCAGTTGTTGTTGATAATGAGAGGTCTTTGTGTGTAGGGTTACGTCTGGTATAAGGTTCAGGATAAGGTATTACTAATTATGTATGAAAGCAAACTAAGCGTTATCGAATTTAAATGGGTTTATTATCCATGCCAGGGAAAACCATCGTATAGGGTCCGTACAGCCTGCAGCGGACTAGCATATCACAGCTCGCAGGCATTATACCAATGAGCACGAGGTATAATGTAGATATGCCGTCTTTCGGAGGAGACGTAAAACCGAGGTCCCGAGTCCATGGATGTTGGGCTCGTTAAAGAACGCTACCACTGGTTGGAACACTAGTGGGTTCGCCAAAATTTCCGGTTAGGGGTAGAGTGCTACCGGCGTCGGTGATTAGCCTCAGTCGCAGAAATAAACCGACGTTAAATAACAGAATAAAAAAAATGGGTTTATTATAAAAAAAGAAAACCAAGAATAGAAAATAAATAATGAAATATAATATTAAATACTTAATAGAAACTAGATAATGAAAATAATAATAATAAATACTGATAATATATTATATAGAAAAATATGATTATTATAATGCATTCAGTTAATTGTAAATGGGCGAGAATCGTATTATAGGTTACGTATGAAAACTTAATAACTTATATTGATAAATGAATTCTCTATTGGCAAATTTTTCGGTGTGGGCTAAATGCTCCTTACCCCTCAGTTTTGAGGATTACGACTGAATCCCTTATAACAGTAATTATCCAATAAATATAAAATTCCAAAATAAAATATAAAAAATAATATGTGCATGAGGTGGCAATAAAATACGGGCTAACCAAACTACAAAAATATTTGTTTCACAGTTAGTACAAGATTCAAGCAGACTCACCAATGTGCAGGTAGGGCTCTCCCCAATGATGCTGAAGACTTCTTACCCGGCTTATTCGTTGACACCAACACACGTATCGGATGGAGTAGACTTTTTATCGAACCTGTTTGTCTCTAGCAAATCTTATTTGGCCGTTCGCTCCCTCTTTACCGAATTACTCTTTAAGCGCTTACAGTAGACGCTCTCTCTAAGAAATCCTTCAAGTATCGAAACGAAACTTATTTTGAACTCCGCACTACTTTTGTCTTACAAGTCAAAATGTAACTCTGGATTTTTCCAGATGACCGCTAACCGCTAACTCTATGGGGCAACCGCTCGCAACCGTCCTCGGGACCCAACTAACTCCTCTTTTTTTCTATCTCGTCCAGCTTTGGGCAATTTTTTCCCAGTCAGCTTTACACCACTTTTTCATTCCTGGCTTTCTTATTGGACACACGTGTACTTTGTTACCCACGATCGCTTTGCTTCATCAGCGAACTCGTGTTTTCGAAACTAGGTTCCTTTTGGGTCACTTTGTAATTGTGTCATTGTGCATTATCAGCATTTTTTAGTCTGATTGAAATTTGCTACGCTACTTGAATCTAAATTATATTTTTATGAAGTTAATTTTGTTTTGAATATACTTGAAATTTGTTATACAGGGTGATGTTTTCCATAATTCCACCCTTGGTACTTACTCAAGAGCAGTTATTGGAACTGGAGTGGAAATACTAATTAATCAACCCTTTTGAAAACTTCATCTAATATACGCCCATGATGGAAGGATTGCAAAAAGGGCTTTTGTGATGTGCAGGAACCGGTCAGGAAGAAGTTGTTGATTCTAAGTTGGATAAACATCGTGAGAACAATAATCACCTATGGAGTTAAAACTAAAGATGATTGATGAAATCATTTTATGAAACATTCGGAACTACTTTCATCCTGAAAGTGCAACTGACTCCTGGCGGAATCATGAATAGAAGAAAAAAACTAAATCTTGCTTTTAATGTGAATAAAAATTCACCAAATGCAAAATCGCACTAATGATAAAAAATGTAAGTGATCTCTTGTTTGTTGAGATAAATCTACGTTTCTATACCAGCGTAACGGAACGGATCTTAAGCTCGTTAAAATTGCTGCTGAACATCGCAAATACTCACCAAAGGACGTCAAACTAAACTACTGAATATAAATTCGTTTAAAAGCTGAAAAAGCTTAAAGATTTGAAATAAATGTTTCCATAGCAGATTGAACTGGAAAGTAGAAAACAATTTTCATTCATTCGAATGTTATCCAACAGCAATGAATATCAACTGACACGATAAAATAGAATAATTTCCAGAGAGTTTGAAATAATAATGTAGTGTCAAACAAAAAAAACGTATCAAACAAAAAGCTTGGGATGTTTGATATTAATAATTGTTATAGATATTCCATCAGTACCTATTTATAAAACTAGAGTTGGTAGAGCAATATGAAGTGTGTCTGTAAACTATGGCATAAACCCATTATGATTATTTTTCAAGTGATATTACCTTACCTAAATGCCATTATTTCGGAGTTATAGCTGTTACTTTATCTCCGTCGAAGTTGGGATAATATAAATATAACTGCTATAATAACAACTTTGATGTTTTAATACATTTTTGCGCGATCGACCCTTTTTGTTTATTTTTGCGCGATTGATCTTTTTTGTTTGTTTACAGCATCGGTTGTCAGGTTTGTAGGTTGTGTTTACTGGTTTCCAAGTCTAACACGTCGGTAAGTGATTTACTTACCGTTCAGACGTCGGTAAGTAAACTACGTCTTAGCCCTACATACATTTAAGTGGTCCTAAATAATATATTACTTCATTCATTACACAAAAAAAATAAGAAGATTGAAATTTTTTAATGAACAGAATCGAACAGAACAATATAAAAAGTAATAAATAGCATGAAAACAATTTCACCAAAATGCAAATTATATTTTGAACTGATCGAGAAGTATAAATGTCACTTTTGACATTTCGTTCATTTCGAAGAAATTTAAATTATTTTATTCGAAATTCGAATATTTCAATACGATCGCGCAAAAAATGGTATGAGCATTTCGAACGTTAAGGGTAATACCGGTCTCCAGCAAACATTGCTGTCGACCGGTAAACAACCCTTACCGTTCTTGATACTTAATATACTATTACAACATCGGTTGTCAGGAAGGTAGGTTGTGTTTACTCGTTTCTAAGTCTAGCACGTCGCTAAGTGATTTACTTACCGTTCAGACGTCGGTAAGTAAATTACTCAATCGCCAACCGTCAGCAAAACCGTAAATTATCAGATTGATTTCCGGAAGTAAACGAACAGTTTACATATGCGTCTGGTAAAGTGACATATGCGTCTGGTAAAGTATTTTGACATTGACAATACTCGAAAATCATCATCTGTCAGTGTCACGCTTCTCCCTATTACGGCTCGATAATAGTTTTCTTGCGATTTATTTATCACAAATTATTGTTGGAACTCCTTTGACTTCAGGAATTAACTTTTATGATGCTCCAGGGTGTACCTTTAATCTAAATATAACAAATAATAAGTAGATTTGTTCTATATGTGCTGTTTACCTCGTCATAATAAAATGCCATGAAATATACCTCAGTTTTTTATATTCTGAATTCTGAGCAGTTGGCAATAAAATTTTGTATGCACTACGTCAGTAAAGTGTCTTTATCGGACTTGCCTGTTATTCGCCTCGCTTCGCTCGTCTCATAATTTCAGACTGGTCCGATAAAGAATCCCTTTACTGCCTTGGTACATAAATAACTATACCGACGTCTTAGCTCTACATTCATTTAAGTGGTCCTAAATAATATATTATTTCATTCATTACACAAAAGGAACAAAAAAAATTAGAACATTTATATTTTTTTAATGAACAGAACCGAACAGAACAATATAAAAATTAATAAATAGATAAAATCAATTTCACCAAAATGCAAATTATATTTTAAACTGATAGAGAAGTGAAAATGTCACTTTTGACATTTCGTTCATTTCGCAGAAATTTAAATTATTTTATTCGAAACTTATTTCAATAAGATCGCGCAAAAAATGGTATATAAGCATATCGAACGTTAAGGGTGATACCGGTCTCCAGCAAAATTGGAGGCTTCGCTACGCTCAGCCTTCAAACATTGCTGTCGACTGTTAAACAGCCCTTACCATTTTAATACCTAATATACTATAATATTGTTGGTGTTTATTGGAACTCACAATTGATCATTTATCTAGAAAAGAACGGATTGAGATTTTATTGAGACTAAGTTTAGTATGAATAGAAGTCAATAAGAAGCGTGTAATAATTTATATCATAACGAAAATACCATAGCAAGACGGTAAATTAGTAAAAAAGTTTAACGAAACTGGTTCAGTGAAAGATTTATTAAAATCAGTTTCGAAGGCAAAATTTAAAAAAGTCAAACACGGAAAGTTATGGATAATGTTATTCATTTTATGAAAAAAGAGGCTGTAAGTAATCAACCATTAGAAGACTTTGAAAAAGGTCAGAAGCGTGTCGTATTGGCAACGGGAGTCAGTTTAAGCCGTGATCGAAGAATTGCTCGTAAAATGAAGTTGATTGAAGACAGTGAATGTGAATCATTTGCAACACCAATCACGGTCGTCGTGTCCGAGAGAGAATACTATTTCGAAGACCAAGACGTCTGATCCGTGTGTCTGTGTAGTTAGTATGAAAAGACTAAATAGAATTCAATTCTTACCGCAAACATAACAAATCCAGTTTATATCGCATGCTAAATAGAATTATTATATATCACTATCGTGTATTGTGTGTGAGTAGGTACATAAAAATTAAGGGTAAATGATAACACTACTTAAAAGTTTAAAAGCGCCTAAAAGTGATGTTAAACATGTGTATAGAAAGGAGTTGAAAGATGCTCAAAAGTGATGCTAAAAATGTGTAAAGAAAACTAAGGTACATATAATTTCCAGCTATCTGTACATTGGGAATATTTGTGCCGGTGCAGGGTTGCAATAAACATATGTATGGAAAAGAATATTCATAAAAAAAGCCGTCTTTGGTTACACATCGAAAGATTCGATTTGTAACCAAAGACGGCTAATTCTCTTTTTGTATACATATACAAAACGAGGGGTCTCGTCTAATCGACAAGACGAATCCCCAAGCTAAGGGCTGAGTCTCAATAGATCGCAGCGTGGAAACTGCTCTACCAGGTACAACACCCTGCCAGGTACGTAAGTCGTCTACAGACAATTCCGAGTTCCAACATCGAAATAATTGTGTTACCCATATTCGTCTATTAGAAGATCGTGTCGGACATAGCAAGGATCGATCCCACCGCCGACAATTGATCTCATATAGAAATAGGGCTCGTGCGACGACCGTAGCGGAAACTACGATCGCCTAGTAAAGTCACATTGTTTTGAGCCTTTCGACTCTCGGAACTCCAAGAGATATCGTTGCCACCTTTGACTAGAAAGGATACGGCCTTAGAGGCGTTCAGGCATAATCCCACGGATAGTAGCTTCGCACCATTACCCGCTCGAGTAAGTGCGTCAACCAAATGTCCGAACCTGCGGTTCCTCTCGTACTGAGCAGGATTACTATCGCAACGACGAGTCATCAGTAGGGTAAAACTAACCTGTCTCACGACGGTCTAAACCCAGCTCACGTTCCCTTTAGACGGGTGAACTAGCTCGAGCGTCACGACATCGTGACAGTTATTCTTGGGTACGTAGTATGGAAGGATATATGAGAGAAAATAAATTGTTTCTTTTTTCAATTATATTTATGATAATAAATTTTTTAAATATTGTGAAAAAAAAGAGAGTTTTCATTTTTGCTACGTACCTCGCTACGCTCGGCACGTAGTGGTTGATATGGGAAATGAAAATAATTTGTTTGTAGAAAATGATCCCCTTAATTAGATAAAAATACAGTTGCGTTGTGTAAATATTGTTTTGTAAATTTTGATTATTTTAAAAAAAATTAACTGGAATGGCATTTTTCAGAGAATTTGTTATTTATATATCTGTAGATATAGGACGTCTTGACGTCTAAGACGATAAATTACTTATTTTTATATAACTGAAAAAACAAGCTGGAGCTTTGAGATGTATACAAAAAAAATTCATAGAGAAATACAATTATACAGGATCCCGAGAAAGCCTACGTGAAAATTATTAAGATGGGATTCCGTTGGAGAAAAACCAGAGCCAACAGAAAGTTATTGGAAAACGCTATAGAGACGGAAATCGCCCAATTATGTATTTATATGAACGAAACGTATACATCAATTCATGCCATACAAACCAGAAGGGTTTGGCTGATAGTTAAAACGACGTAATACATAAACCACTGCTAATAATAGTGAATGTTGTCGGTGCACATGGTCTCGTCAAAAATTCTTACCTTCGCTATGAGCCAACTATAAAATGGAAATATTATTATGATGCCATGTACTACGAAAACTGGCTTCAGGATATGCTGATACCAAGCTTATCACCAAATAGTGTTTTAGTTATTGACAATGTGCCCGTATCATCATGTTCAAAGTGAAAAAGTTCCCACAACTCCAAGAAAAGCAGAAATGTTGAAGCACTTGATCTTTCAGGGGACATTTTTTTAGATGGATGGTTAACTGATGAACAATTTTATTCTTGGCCCTTCTTCAAGAACCCTGGATTAACAGAGGTAAGATTATGGGACTGAATGGCATTGGTGAGTTGATTTATGACAGAACCTCTGACCATCCAAGAACATGCATTATTGTTAAGAAAGGTATAAAAGCCCTTTCACTAACTAATTTTTGTTGTAGGGACTTAGCGGCGGTCCTCATCACACTGGGGCAAGGAAATGGGACTAGAGAAGCAATTCTCGCATCGGCCTATCTTCCTTACGATGACCCCAGACAACCACCAACCAGGGAAGTCGAAGAACTGGAAAAGTACTCCAGAAAGAAGGGTGTGCAGCTGATCATTGCATGCGATGCCAACTCACACAATCTTAACTGGGGAAGCACCAACACCAACGAAAGAGGTGAGTCATTACTAGAATTTATTACGGCTAACAATTTGAACGTATTAAATGAAGGAAATAAACCAACTTTCGCTAACTCAAACAGAAAGGAGGTTATCGATATCACGATTGGCACTCTTTACATAAGTAACTTCGTGAGTAATTGGCATGTGTCCGAGGAAGAAAGCTTTTCTGACCACAGACACATATACTTTCAAATTTCGGGAACCGAACCGAAAATAGAATACTATCGTAACCCGCGAAAAACGAACTGGGAAGCATATAATGCAGAACTAGTTAACAGCTTAGACCGAACGATGGTAAAAATTAAGAACACAACAGACCTAGAGATAGCAGCAGACCTAACACAGGAAGCAATTATCTCAGCGTTTGAAAACAACTGCCCAACGGTAAGGAAGAAATCAAACAGGAATGTGCCCTGGTGGACAAATGAACTTGCCGAAAAACGGAGACAGTTAAGGAAGAAATTTAATAGAACTAAAGAAAATTCAGGAGAATGGACGGATTATAAGAGGGCCCTAACTGAATACAACAAACTGGTGAGGAAAGTCAAGAGAGACTCCTGGAGGAGGCACTGTGAGGAGATAGAACAGACTCATGAGTGTGCCAGACTGCAGAAGATTCTCTCCAAGGACCCTAATCAGACTATACACGCTATCAAAAAAGATAACGGACAATATACTGAAAATGGTAAAGAAACCTTGGAAGAGCTACTCAAGGTACACTTCCCTGGATCAATACCCACCATTCCGCCACAGAACTCTCCAGCGACAGAACTGGATAGACCACGATGGGCATCCAGGATAGACTGGCGAAAAGCGAAGGCAGTGGTAGATGCGGAAAAGACAGAATGGGCTATTAACAGCTTCAAACCATATAAATCACCGGGACCAGACGGGATTTATCCTATCCTACTCCAAAAAGGAGGAAATACACTGCACAACAGGGTAAGTGAACTGCTCAGAGCCAGCCTAGCTCTGGGGCACATTCCAAGAACCTGGCAACGCATCAGAGCTACATTTATACCAAAACCTGGAAAATCTGGACAGGACACGGCTAAAGCTCTGAGACCAATCAGTCTAATGTCATTTTTGCTAAAGACTCTTGAGAAACTTCTCGACAGACATATTAGAGATGGTATAATGGCTACAAGACCAATACACCGAGATCAATATGCATACAGAGAGGGAAAATCAACCGAAACAGCATTACATCAACTCATAAAAAGGGCTGAATACGTGCTGGAAAACAAAGAGGTGCTGCTGGCAGCCTTTCTTGATATAGAAGGAGCTTTTGACAACACCTCCTATGAATCTATAGCTAAGGCGACGAGGAATTTAGGGATCGATGCCACGAGCTGCAGGTGGATAGACTGCATGCTCAGAAGCAGGCTCATAGAATCAACTCTGATGGGGGAAACAATGGCCGTATGTGCAACCAGGGGCTGTCCGCAGGGGGGAGTACTATCCCCGCTGCTGTGGAACCTGGTCATGGACGGGCTCATCAGAACCCTACACAGAGGAGGATTCAACACCATAGGATATGCAGACGACCTGGTAATTCTATCCCAAGGTAAATACAACAGTACAACCAGAGACAGACTCCAGATGGCTTTAAATGTAGTAACAGGCTGGACTGTAAAAGAAGGGCTACGTATTAGCCCTTCGAAAACACAGATAATTGCGTTCACCAGAAGAAGGAAAAGGGAAGGACTTGGCCCTCTGACGCTTCAAGGTGAACCAATACGACTGTCGGATGAAGTAAAATATCTTGGGGTTATCCTAGACCCAGGCTTAACTTGGAACCGACACCTCCAGCACGTGATCAAGAAAGCGGAGGTGACCTTCATGGTTGCCAGACGTACTTACGGCATTAAATGGGGACTAAGACCCAGCATGGTACACTGGCTATACAAAATGGTTGTCATTCCCAGGATCACATATGCATCTTTGGTATGGTGGCCAAAGACCAGAAAATCCTCTGCTATGCTAAAACTAAGCAAGGTGCAAAGACTTGCATGCACTGGCATTACAGGGGCAATAAGGACTACTCCTACAGCGGCGCTAGAAACAATGCTAGACCTTCCTCCACTACATTATGTCATAGTGTGTGAAGCAAGGGCAGCACTAACCCGACTGGAAAAAGCACTAGACCATGATGTGGCACATGGGAGAGGACACACAGAGATAAGGCAGGTGGGTGATGACATTTTCAAAATGCCAACAGACCAAATGACTACCAAATATATCTTTCGCAAGAACTTCGAGATTGTCATCAAAGATCGAAAGGAGCTTGAGGAAGAGAACGCACCACCACTTAGTAGAGCGAATGAACTGATCTGGTATACAGACGGATCTAAAAATGAACTGGGCACCGGAGCGGGCATATACAGCAAGACGAGCAAATATGAAGGAATCGTCTCGCTAGGAAAATACGCCTCTGTATTCCAAGCAGAGGTTTATGCAATACTTGCGTGTATAACAGTATGAGAGCCTACAACAACAGGCAGATCAGGATCTATAGCTACAGCCAAGCCGCCCTTGAAGCACTTCATAGCTATAGGGTGACATCTCGGCTAGTATGGGAATGCGGCGAAGAACTTAGAAGACTGGCGACTCGGAACAGTGTAACACTGGAGTGGGTACCAGGTCATAAAGGAATCGCGGGCAATGAAAAAGCTGACGAACTCGCAAGAGTAGGATCGTCAACTCTGATGAACGGACCGGAACCTGCTGTGGGCATCCCCAGATGCTTAACGAGGTCATGGTTAAAAGGGTGGTTGAAAGAACAACACAAGAAATACTGGAAGAATACGACTGGGCAAATACATGGGAAGAAATTCATAAAAGAACCATCAGAAAAAGTAGCGAAAGAACTGCTCTCAATGAGCAGGAACAAACTGCGCACCACTACGGGGCTACTTACGGGACACTTTCCCACAAAGGAGCACCTAAACAAAATAGGGCTGTACAACGGAGACCTTACATGCAGAAGATGCAAAAAGGATACCGAAACAGCTCTGCATATACTATGCAACTGTGAGTCGCTGGACCACAGAAGGCAGAAACTTTATGGTAGAACCCAAATGACTCCAGAAGACTTCTACAATCAACCAGCTAAGAACCTGTATGAGCTAATACAGGGAACGGATTGGCTGAATAGGTTGTAGTCAGAACACTAGGAGTATCCACAATAAGCCCAGGAGGCTGAGGTGGTACCGGCGAAAGGACGGCTCCGAAGGAAAAAAAAATGGGGACGAATTTAAATACTTTTTTTATGAAGTGAGTTCAAGGATTTTATGAATTAGTTTTCTGTGTGTGATCTGCAAAAAGATCTATATTTCATACAGGTAAATATTTTCATGAATACAACTACTTGCAACTCACTTTTTGAACGTGCTTCAATAAAAAAAAACAAATATATAAATCGTGAAGATTTGAAAAGTCAGTACGAGACACGGTTTATATCCGGTTTTGCCTACATCACAAATGTATTGTAAAATTCTATTCAGTCGCTGAAAAGTAACTTTGAAATGTGTACGGAATTTATCATTCATTCGACATTTATTCGGGATGATTTTCCCAGCAGTAGGTATAACTTCAACGTGGAGTGTAAAGTTGATCGCATAGATTTTCTAAGAAAGTTTAAGGATGTAGTAATGGGAATGCGGACGTCTCCAAATTCTTAAAAACTTTGGGTTCGTGGATAACCCCATTGATCATACCGTTATTCAGCGGGTGTTGATACTTATCACTATTCAGTACGTTTTGGACGTACCCAGGTATCGAGTGTATAGGACGGACATAATTCAGTGGAAATAAAAATAAAAATGCCGAACTGCCACCGGATGAGCTCAGGAATTTGTGTTTTTCACAGATGAAACAAAAATCGAGTTCGTGAGGGAAACGATGGAGTGGCCCAGGTTAACAATATAGCTTAGATGCTTTCCATTTCTTTTCGCCAATGTTTATCTATTACAATAGAGACAACTGCAATTCATATTGAAAATTCTATGAAACCCATCCTTTTTTATCATCACGCTATAAAATAGAGAAACAATGCATCCTTAGCATCACAATGCTAGACCACATCGTGCAAAATGGGCTAAAGACGCACTGAAAGACGAACTAATCACCAGAAGGGATGCGTCTGTCCATTTGCTTAAATCCCATCAAAGGTATATCAATGATATCACAATTGCCACAAAAGAACTAACCAGAAAGGAAATTTCTAGCAAAAACAAAACATTTTGCACTGATAGTAGACAAGCCCTAATAGCCTTGAACAAACAACGTGTTATATCGGGGCTATTACTAGAGTGTCACCAAGATTTATCTGACGCCTCGGCAGATAAAAATATTATCCTGAGGTGGGTTAAAGGGCACGACAGGAGTAACGGTAATCGTACGACGAGCCCGTATTAGTAGTAGAAATCAGACAATACTTTGTTTTTTTGTCGACACCCTTCGCGAAAGAAGGGTTTGAGTATTGGGCCAAGTAGTACACCAAGTATCGGCTCAGTTGGTTTGAGTATTGGGCCAGGGTGTTATACCCCAAACTAGCAACTTAGCTGTTTTCGAGTGATTGTTTGGAAGTTGGTCAAGTAATTGGTACAGGAATAGGACACATCAAGAACAAGGACCAGCAGTTACGTTGAAGTCACCCCATATTGAACTGGATGAACCCAGAAGTTTCATTTCATCACTTTGGTTTTTATTGTCACTATTT
>CAJUYG010003124.1:0-23904 GCA_910591675.1 Galerucella calmariensis
AAGACGGATAGTAAGGAGAGAACATGCCATTAATTATTGCCACGTTTGAGATAAAAGGTAGAGTAGACAGCGAAACATTTTTTGTCGATCGGACCTTGCTTAAAACAAAGTAAAATACAATTCCCAAAATGAACAGACGGTAACTCACATTCAAGTGTGCGTATATGAAGACATAAATAAAATAGAAAGAAAAGTGATTAAGCAGTTTTTCATTCCTTTAACGAATGAAGACTATAAATCAGTCAGACCCTTGTAACGATTTAGAAGACCAAGGAGGGTGGAACAAGACTTATTTACTAGAAAAACACGTGTATTTTTCACTGACCACGTGGGACTGGAAAAACGGTGCACGTCAAATATTCATCGTAGCTCTACCATCATTTGTACGTGTTACCTCCTCCGTCATACCTGAACAAAAATATTTATGTTGTTAAATTTGGCGCGTACAACATAAGAACCAATAGGCGTAATTGAAGGAGCGGGTTAACATACAACACGGCTCTTTCAACTGCGCATGACACAAGCCTTTGCCAAATATTGAAATATTGAAATATTGAAATAAATATGTAAATATCAGAAATATAAAACTAAAAAAAAAACAAGAAAACCCAGGCCCAAATCCAGTTGATCAAAGTGTAACTATGTATAGAAATATCAGAAAATAAGAAATAAGAGACTAAAAAAAACAAGAAAACCCAGGCCCAAACCCGGTTGATCAAAGTGTAACTTTGTATAGAAATATCAGAAAATAAGAAATGGAAAACTAAAAAAAAAAACAGCACATAACCGGGTTTCGAACCTACGACCTCTGAGATGTAAGCTCAATACCCTACCAACTGCGCTAATCAGCTTACATTTAGTCACATCGAATAGAAGGTTAAAGGCTGCTTGGACGCATGCGCACCTCAACTACTAAATTTGACGTGGTGGGTGGAATATGTAGTTTTAACCACGTATTCACATCTTGAGCAAGTCTTGAGTCATGCGCATTTGAAAGAGCCGTGTTGTATGTTCACCAGCTACCGTAATTGAGCACAGCTGCGGTCATTTTAGATTAGATAATTTCTTGTGGAATATTTAGTTTAAGTTTTGGAACAATTCAAATTATTGAGTCTAAAATTGAAAATTGTATTAAAAATTGTCTACCCTGTCAAATTGTAAAAAAACGTGCTCTTTTTTCTCAACAATTTATTGTATTTCCCCATGGAAATGTTCTATGAAAATGTCGTATGAATGTCGTTAATCTTGATAATTTGTGGTTATGTATTAAAGTGGTCGAAAAATATGTCTTGGAATAAACTAGAGATTGATATGTTAATTGAGGAAATCTCAAAACATGCTTGTATGTACAATGTAAAACACAAAGAATATCATATCAAATACTTAAGAAGCTTAGCCGTAGAATCTGTAGTGGCAAAGTTAGGCATCATTAGACCGTTCCATTAACCACTTATTTTGCCGTGAAAATTAATAAATATTTCAAATTTTCCGGTTCCATAACTAACGACATTTTTGAATTTGAAAAGTTTATATTTATTTTATCATCAAATCAGATCACTGCGCAGAATCTTGAACTAAATATTGTTCAATAAATTGGAATAGTCCAAAATAGCTTAAAACAGTTGGCCAATATTTCACACAAGAAATCTATTCCAAATATTGTTCCAAAACTTGGACTAAATATTGCACGAAAAATTGTCTAATCTAAAAAGACCTTTAGATCGTTCTTTTGGTAACTGATTGATTAGTTAGGCTATTTGTTGTGACCTATTATTTATTTAAAATAATAAGGCAAGATAAATTGCAACGGCGACTCAATGTGGAGAGCACCTCTGGTGTGAATTCGGAGACCAAACTAATATCAGTTCAGGGAGTAATCTTACCGGTTCGCGGGTAATCCTACTTCATTTAAGTTATTGAAGTTATATTGAAGTTAATGAGATAATAGATGAAGTTAGGAAACCAAATGAATTTAATAAGTTATTAAATCAAGTTAAGGAATGTAATTAAAGTTAATCAAGAAAGGTAAGTGAGCGCCATCCTGAAAATATTAGTCGACTTGTTTTTCACCTCACAAATCTTTATCAACAAACCTGGAAATGCTGGAAGGGAAGGAATATGAACAACGTTGTTACATTTACAAGTTGTATAATGATTTTAAATCTAATATTACAGTGAAAAAAAAATGTTGTTGTTTGTTGAAGCACGTTGTTTTTACTTTCCTTATTTTCTTCGGACAGGTCCTAGGTATCTGATGTTAATCTACCTCATAGAAACTACTTCGTCCGGAAAATTGGCAGGTACAAAGTGGCAGGTACAAAGTGGTAGGCACAAAGTGGCAGGTACTAAGTGGTAGGTACAAAGTGGCAGGCACAAAGTGGCAGGTACAAAATGGCAGGTACAAAGTGGTACAAAGTGCTAGGAAAGATACATTGTATCAGCGATAGTTACATTCTTTTTTTTAGGTAAAATTCAGGATATCTGCAGTAATTCGGTTTACAATCAATTGTTTAAGAAATTCATTTGAAAAAAAAATATCCTGTATTCTACTATTAAAAAAACAAAAGAAGCAATAAAGAAATGTGATATCATACGATATGATATTATTAAGGAAATCTTATTTATTTCCACTCATCAAAGAAATCAAAGAAACAATATCTAAATAACATAAAAACTCAATTTTATTTTATCACTTATTTCAATCACAGAAGGCGATAACAAAAATGTAATGAAAAATGTAATCCGGAAGTATTATATTCTAGGTTGTAATTAGATTGAACTAATTAATTAATTAAATATACATATTTTAAAGACTTCAACTAAATGTGAACCTTGTATCAACTGTATAAGGAAAACTAGAAAAACTATACCAAAGAACAAGATAAAAAAAACAATATCCCTGTATGTGTGTATCTGGCGCTTATCACTAGGAGGAAAAATTATAAAATCAAGAATCAAAAATGAAAAGCATATACTTAAACGCAAATTACCATTCATATTGAATGCACTTTAGAAAAAAAAAGTTGGAGGTAAACCTCTCACAAGAAATTAAAATTAACCTTATCGGTTCATGGTTCACAGGAGAAAGGAAGCTTATTTATACTACTGGCTATTAAATTGAACCATGCGATGAGCAATGGACATACGTTGTGTATCCCTCTCCTGTTCACATGCTCCGCTTCGAGAAAGAAATTACATATTGGTAGTGTGTTCTTAATTTCTCTCTCTCCATAGGAGAGAAGAATTGAAATATTTGACCAATATCAGTGTATACTGATCCTCACCAACGGAGATTATCCGTCGCACATTAATTATAAAAGTTTGCCTTTCATGGGTGATCGATGCTACAGGTTCTCGTCGAGAATCACATGTTGGTAAGGAAAGCTACTCGCCGACTGGTAGATATTTATATATTCCAATGATAGTGGCCAAATATAACGTTACATTGTACCGCTTCTGTTAAGAAACCAGTAGCCATTATCAGACTCAACAGTCTTTTCACTAAGTTCTTCTTGGAGAAATTCAAAATAGGATGCAGACGTACTTTTTGTTAACGACTTTTGCTGAATACTTTCCTGATTCTTTTATCAAATTTAAGGTTTGCCATAGAAACACATCATTTTAAATATTTATTTTTCTTCATTATTCAACACAAGTATTCAATATATACATAAATAAATATATAAATAAACTATTCAAAAAAATAATAACCTTTTAAATCGAATTAAAATTTAATTTACCATCTGAATATGCCTTAAATCAAATTAGTATTCGTTATAATATTTTCTTTTTCCATCTTTGTGTTTGTGTTCATGTGAATATGAAATCAAAAGGCATATTAAAATATTTATTAGAGAAGGGAAATAATTACCGGGAAGCGAATTTTTGTATATACAAACGCATAATTTCACTATTTTCCGTTTCATCTTTTCAAACAGCAAATAAACGAGATAATTAGCAAAATTCCTAGGGTGTAATTTGCGGTTAATATAAATTGGCTTCTTTCACGAGAGCGTCTGCATTAATTAAACCCTTTTAGATACGGTGATATTCAGACAATGGAGGTCTCACTTTTATAAAAACAAGAAGACGTCATGGGTATAGACCAGTGCAGATGATTTTGCTCTTGAACAAAATTAATAACAGAAAACGAATAATAAGGCAGGGAAGAAACTGCGTTCAGGATTACAGGAACCAAAAATCCAACCAAGTGAAATGTACGGGGACTACTACAGGGGAGTACATTTTAGTAGTCAAGCCACCAATCGAAAAATGTTGTATGGTAATGTTGTAGGTATTAAAAAGATCTAAAACTTTTGTAGATATAATTTTTCACGACAGCGATTTGTGACGTGTCATAACCTACAAATTCAACTGCTCGAAGAAGAGGATCCATTATGGATTGGGGGTCATAAATAATGGAAGTATGATAGCTGACAGATACATACAAGATATCTTACAACACCATGACATTTTGCTCCATATTTTTGCGAACATTTCTTGTTAATGCAAGATAATTCCAGGCCACATGCTGCACTCTTTGTCAGAAATTACCTGGAAGAGATTGGAATTAATACTAGGGAATGACCTAAATCCTTAACAGACCATTGAGTTTCGATAACCTAGAAGAGGTGAGGGAGAGAATTATTCAAATATGGTAAGAATTGGATCAGAATTGTCAATTTCTCTTTTATTTCTTTTTGAATTTTTATCAGAGCCTGAATTACGTTTTACCATTTACCTATAAGAAATTATAGTAATAAGATGTAGAATAACTCTAAAAAAGCTTAGTTTTTTAATATGAATAAAGCTGATTTAATATGTGGCTCGTTAATTGTTTGGATAAATGTAGAGGAGAGTCACCAAAAATGGAATAGTATCCTAATATGGAATGCCCTCATTTCTCTAAGACTATAAGTATGAAACGCAACACTCTTCTGTTTCATTCGGTCTACTAACTATCGCACCCACACCATTGAGTCAGTTGCGCGAATGCTTCACGTGTGGCAGGCGTGTTTTGTTTTGTTGTCGTGCAGAAAATTTTAAATGTAAGTAATAAACGAGTATTATCAGCTGTTATGTTTGTTTACGTAAGTGTTATACTATTTAGTATATCGGTATTATGTTTATTTCACCATTTTGTGATCTTTTGTCATTAAAATATTGTGACTCTAAAAAAATATTTAGAAGAGTTTGAACCAGTATAAAAATCCAAATATGGACAGTCGTCGGTGTCTAATTATGGAATATTAAATTAAATGCTTGATGTGTGGGCTCTGGGCACATTATGATTGTGCTGGTCCAGAGTTTGATACTTGGTTCTGTGACTTTTGCAGTAATTATGTAACTTCTTTTATTTATCACAATATATTATATTTATTTAATTGATATCAAAGATATTAATGTCCATTTTTTTTATTGTTATGTTGATTTATGCTTATATTCCATATATGGATACCTATTCCATATTTGGTTACTTATTTGTAATTTTTTTTTGTTAGATTTTAATTTGATAACTAATATATTTGATTAAAGGCTGTTGATTACTACATATAAATGTATGACTGATTAGTAAAAACATTAAACTGATTTAATTTATATGAAGTTTTTTTATATCCCAAAAACAAAATGGTATTCCATATTTGGTGACTTTCCTCCATTTGAAGCGTAGAAGATATGCTTTATTTTTTTATTATTATTTCACTGCATTAATCCATTTCTTGGATAGATCCGACATGTTTTATATGTACTTATACTGCATTTGAACATGCTCAATAATATTTCAACTATACGTCTATAACACGGCTGCACGCTTAAATCAGGAAATTCCGAAGTACATTATAAATCGTAGACTGGTATATTTGAAATTAATAAATTATGTCTACATTTCATTATTTATCATGTTCTATTATAGATTAAACTCGAGCTATGGTAATAGTTATCCTCTGATGCTTTTGGTCTATTAAATGATAACTGAAATTAATGATAATCCTAAATTAGTGCTAAATCGTATTTAATGAAAGTTATTAGATATTGTTGAGATGTCAAATGGCTGGGAAATAATGTCTTTTCAATCCATTATTTTCTCAAGCACTGATATTTCTTATAATAGACTAGGATAGTCACTAGTCACTACTCACCCACAGTAACATTAGTGCTCCTTCCTTGCTCAAATAAAAATGTACTTATTTTCAGTATTTCATGAATAAAGTTTGAATTGATTTGTTCCTTTAGCAATTTGACTCGAAAAACTGACCCTAAAAATAGTTGACAGTCTTTCTCGTCCAACTGATATGCAACAGTTTCTCATTAAGGACCGCTTTTATACGTTGCAGCTACCTGTGACCTTGACATAACTTTTAACTAACATAAGGATGCGTTGTATGGGTAGATGTTAACCCAAAAATATTTACGTTAACCCACTAGAAGATTTCACATTTGAAAGCATTATACATATTATGTTCCGTATAACCATTCTGTGAGTAAAAGAGAGAAAGCTATAAAACAACAGAAAGGCAATGCCGCATTCCCAGTGGAAAAGATTTTCTTAGAACAAATAAACTTTATACTCATCAATTGACAATTAACATCATAAAGATGACGTGGACTTACGAGGATGTATTGATATCTAGTTGCATAAACAAAATATTGCGTTACCATAGCAACGAACAATAGCTCATTAGAAGTGTCAGTGTGAAGTTGGACGTCAAAAAAGTAAACCAGAGTTACGCAATAAATTAAAAGAAAAAAGATATCCACCGAAATTGTGAAAATCGAAAAATTGGAATATCAGGCCATCATCAAGTACCTGTATTTAAAAGGGTTAAGAGGTAAGCAGATTCACGAAGATATGGTTAATACACTTGGTGATCAATGTCCTTCGTCCTCTACAAGACCTAAGAAGTTTCGTGTCCAAAAATCTGCTGGAAAAGTTCTTGCTTCAGTTTTTTAGGATTGCCATGGAGTAATCATGATTGATTTTTTGGATCAGGGTAGAACAATAACCGGAGATTACTATTCGCCATTACTGACCACTCTACGGGAAAAATTAAAAAGAAAAGACGCGGAAAACTATCCAAAGATGTTTTGTTTTTGCAGGACAACGCCCCTGCACACAAATCTCATGTTGCCAAGCAAAAAATTCGTGATTTAGGGTTTTAATCACTAGAACACTCCCCTTATTCACCAGATTTGGCTCTGTCCGACTATCATCTCTTTCCTCAACTGGAAAAAAGTTTAAAAGGTCGTAAATTTTCTTCCAAAGAGGAGGTAATAAAATTTGTGGAGGTCTGTTTCGCAAAGCAAGAAGAAACAATTTTTTGAGAGGTCTAGAGACGTTGCAGGCTCACTGTAATAAATGTATCAAATTAAGAGGAGAATATGTTTAGTAATGAAATATTTTGACTTTGAAATTTTGTTTGGTTCTATAGTAGGCTAAGAATTTTTCAATATACATATGTATAAATTCAAAAGTTTTCGCAGGTAGAGTAAACTGGTTAAGCGATGTGAGTAAAATAAGATTTAGCAGTAACCTAAACAACCCAAATTTACCCGATAAAATACAAACCTCTTTTGTTATTATTAGTGAATGAAATTGAATATTGATTGACCCATCTTTGACGATAAAAAATCTAATATATCCTCTGTTTATACAAGTTATATAACAATAATTAAACAGAAATCTTATATAATTACATTTCTGTGATGATCTGATATGGAAACTTGATATTTAAGTCGAATAATCTAATCTGCCAGTCAGTCCCTAGATACCTTCATATCTCAAAACCCTAGCGTATTGAGAAGGATCGATTTATCACTGGAGATGGTTTGAGCTTCTAGTATTTTAGATCAAGAAAGCCGTGATAAAAAATATAGACAAACATCCTGACGTATTTGATTTACATTCTTTTAACCTTAAATGGAAACTCTTTCATTATTCCTTTCAATTCTTTAATGAAATACAACCCCTGTTTCACGCAGACCAAACTCCTACATTAATGATAAACCTTTTAGGACAAGCTTACAGTTAAACAGAGAGAAAGTAGAAAATTTGGGAAAGGTTTTATTGAATTTTCTTTTGTGGGCTATTCGCTCAAAATGTATCCTGGTCTGTTCAATTATTGGTTTACCATTGTTTTTTTATTTAAAATATAACTTTTACGTTTCTATTAAAAATTTTACAATGTAAGGAACGAAATAATGAAGTTCATTTTTATCGTGCGGGTTCAAAGATCACTAACCAAATGTCAATACCAAAAATCAATATTCTAGAAGTATTTTACCGCGAAATTTAAAATTTTGAACGGTCTTTAAATAAGGATGAGAAAGGTTCCGGCAGGTCTTCTCTCATCGTTTCTCGACAATACAACAACTGTGCAGTAATCCATGTAATTATTTTAACAAAAGTTTAAACAAAAACTAATACGCTGCCGTTATCCCTAAAGTACCTATCTGGATTACTGGTATGTTATTTTTCTTGTTACCTTTATATTTTAAAAATTTCATAGTTCAATATTAATAGTCAATGAGTAATTTTTTTTGTACAAAATGGCTACCCATTTTAGAAGCCACATTGTTATACCTTTCCTCTCCTATCTAGCTGAGTTTAATATTAGATATTTTTAGTTTGATATGATTGTCTCTTATTTTTCAATACAAATCAGATATTTGTCCAGGATGAATCCTTAAGTTCAATTAATAAATTGTTTCTATTGGGCTGGACAGATATCCTCATGCCTAAATTTGTTTTTGTTATTTTTTTTTACTTATACCGTTATAATTATTATAGCACAGTTCCTGGGATTAACAGTTCCTGGGGAAAACAGTTCCTGGGAAGAACAGTTCCCGAAAAAAAAGTTTCTTGGAGCACAGTTTCTGGAGAGTCTTACTGTTTCTGGGACACAGGCTCTGGTTTGACAAGAAATTTTTCTGAATCATAGATTTCTGAGTAGCAAACAAGTCTTTGAGTCACAGTTCCAGTTTAACTAAGAAGTTTCCCAAATACCGTTCCTACAGACAATCCATAGTACCTACATAGACAGTTACATCACCAACTTCATCGTCTACTTCAAACAACTATGTTATTGTGCTAAGTATTTTTTTGTGGTATTTGCTACTAACCCATCTTTTTTTGTAATTTCAAGACTATAATTATATACATTTTTGGAACGAAGTTCCTTATCGCTCGTTGTGAAAGGAGGCTAGACGGATAAAATTCTTACCAAAAGTTGTCACGACACTTTTTGATATAGGAAGCTATTAGTCACAAACGGTTGGAAACTGGACGACTTATGCGCAGAGTATTTTTGACGACGATTTTTATTCACTGCGCATGAGTCGTCCAGTTTCCAACCGTTGGTGACTGCTCTACGAGCAGACCTATTGTAAGCTGTGCGGCGTCGCGTGAAAGCAAATAAATTGAAAAATTTTCACCATAGTCCGGGCGCGAACCATCAACCTACGCGTCTATATCAAGGCATTCAACACATGCTGCCATGAGCTCTCATCTGTATTAGATGCGAAGAAAGGTATTACATGCTGCAATGTGCGATTATATACAGATAATAATAATAATAAATGCTTTCGTATTTTTAGCAAGTACGCACTATAACCTCTCTTTATTATTGTGCTAACCAAGTCATACGCATTATAATCTCCACATTTTGTGTGTTTAGCAAGTGTACGCGTCATAATTTTAATAAATTCAAAAACAAATCATATTTTAATATTACAATTTCAGAACGTATGTATTTAGCAAGCCGTGCGTGTTCTAACCTATACGCTGTTGTGTTTACGAAGTCGAGAGAGTGTATATATATACACTCTGTTGTTGTGTTTACAAAGTCCCGCGCATCTATGACGTGTATGAAAGAATAGACAGACAGAGTACATATATATATAAATGTTTCGGTGTGTGTATGTATATGTACAATTCCTTCACTAATTAATCGGAAGGAACTTCGTTCCATCCGGGTGTCCCTTGACACCTCTCAAGTTTTTTTTTACACTGTTAGTTTTATTTACTATGCAGAAACTTTAAGTTCCCTTTTTTTAAACAGATTAAAAGTTAGCTGACCACTAAATTCGATTTTCTTTCTAATTTTCTTTTAGGAAAGAAAATTAGTGGCGCCCTACAATTATTACTTTTTCTATTTTTTTTCTAGTTTTGCTTAAGTAAATTCTTTTCTTCATATTAATGAGGTGACAAGGCCCTGCGAACTGGCTAAGGTAACCTCCAAATTTATTGGTTAGTTAGGCAAGAACCTACATTATTTACTTTAAATTTTTTTACGTCATTCAACATCATAATTTCATCAGCGAAATTGAGCAACTTTTGTTATATTGGCGCTCAACGGCAATCAACAACAATTTGGTTTCACTGATGAAAAAGAGAAAGTACTTATAATAAGAATGACCCATATAAAAATTATTTATAAAGTTATTACAGATACAAAGAACTCGAAGTAATCCCAATTGCATGGAATAAATTCTTTTGAGGATTTCAGATGCAGATTTGTTGAGAGTAGATTTTAAAACCTCTTTAAAAGAAAATTTTACTTTTCTTTGATAGTATGCGCTTTTCCAAAGTTTAGTAGTGTAAGATGCCCGCAAACCATTAACTTTCCTTTGTGACGTCGGCCTTGGTTAAGTGTTTGAAAGTGTTTCAAATCCTCACCTATTTTATCGGGTCTACAACTCCACGGCTTGCAAGAACCTCCCAGCATGCTGATCATTGAAAATGTATTAAATTTTTTTTGTTGAATACACTCCGAATTTAATATAAATTCCTAAAGCTTTCTTAAAATTGATATTGAAAGTTGCTTCATGAAAATTGATACTTCCCTTTAAAAAAATATGTTATTCAATCTCAGCATCTTAATAACTTTCAAAACCTAATTATAAAGCAGATACAGCAAAGATTTTTATTTTATTAAAAAACTTGAGAATACTTGTGATATATTTTATAGCCCTGGGCTAGAACAATTGAAACAGACCACAATATTTTCAATATTTTTCAATTCAACGTTTCGGTAGCTTTCTAGCACTACCGCTCTCTAACAGGAAATTTAGCCGAGCCCGCTAGAGTATACCAACCAGAGGTAGAAACATCATACCTCCTGCTTATTGGTATAATACCTGTAAGCTGTGATGTTGCTCGGACACCTATCCAAGTACTAGGGATGGACAAATAAATTTTATTACCCATTCCAAATGCTGATATTTTGATACCAACTTATTCTTCTTGAAAAATAGGACATTTGATAACATTGCTCCAATGTTTTAATTTGATTAATAAACCCACAAAATCAGTTTATTTGTCAGAAATTTTCGATTTGATTACATAATCTAACCATTCAATAGGACACCATATGCTGTGGTGAAACAGCAGTAGTAAAACTCTTTACGCACTAGTGCGTAAAATAAAGTTTTACGCACTCGAAAATGTGTCTAAAGTACGTACTTTACACACGGTAGTAGAAAAAAATATAAAAACCAAAAACCGGCTTAGGCCAATAGAAATTTTTTTTCAGCTACACTTCGCGGATAGAAGGTAATGAGGTCCTCAGGCGATGCCTGTGGGGGAAAGGTGGAGCGCGTAAGAGGGGATACTCGAAGAATTATACATTATCTTTTAGTATCACCCTTTACGTCGGGTTCATTACCTACACATTTCACAAGCATTTTTGTATTAACAGTTAATAGACATTTAGCATCTAGCATATAAAAAAATCTTTTCCGCATCCATATCCTATTTTTATCAAGAGCTACCGATGCCAACAACTACACTACAAAATACTACAGAGAAAAAACAGCATAATATAAAAATTAATTCACAAAATAAGGTCGGTTCAACCCTGTCTGGTTTTATTTATTTATTTCTTATCTCCGTACATGGTGGAGTCAGGTGGAGTCTGTAATACAGGTTTGTTTACGTATTTTTTCTCTGTCTTCTTCATACAATCTCCGTAGGCGATTTTAAAAATAATATCATTAATTGTGAGTTAATCATAAAAGTCACAACATTGGCGCAATGTTATCAAATGTTCTATTTTTCAAGACGAATGAGTTGGTATCAAAATACCCGCATTTGAGTGGTCTTTTATTTTCCATAAGCTGTAATTTCCATTTTTAATTTTAACGAAGCTCATTTCCAACTTTTACTTTGAAATTCTTCCACTATTGTCTTATTTCAATATGAAGAAAGCTTCAGGTACGCCTGAAAACTAACAGCTTCTCCCAGAATAAAGTGGATATCTGCATTTATCCCGTACGAGGCCACTTCCAACGTATGTACTTGGTTACTTCCAATATGTGTACGCCTGCACGCGTACACATGCTGGAAGTGACTGTGTGCGGTACCGCTAGTTCACTAGAGACCAATGAGCCAACCCGGCTTCCGTACGTTTTTCCAGTCATGTAATCAATGGCATGTCAAATAATTGCATGTATATGTAGCCTTGTTAAATTGATTCATACAACTAAGTTTTGGGATGGTTCTGGAATCCCAATTTGAATCAAAGACATGGAATATATTATAATGTACCCAAAACATATAAACTGAAGGATCAGAGAAAATAATGCTGGAACAAATTAACTAACCTATCTGTTTCATCGCACCCCTGGACTTAATATTTAAGTTCAAAGTATATTTAGACGATGACAGGAGACTGGTTTGGGTGGAAATCCAATTATAAGGGTCATCAATTTGAAAGGAAAAAATCCACTTAATAATGACAACATCAAAGTTTTACCGACAAAGTAACCGACAAAGTTTTAAGGTATAGTATGACAAAATAATCTTCTGTATTTGTAAAATAATAGTTTCCTACATCAATAGTTAGTCCGAGAGCTGGTAGATATTTTTGAGTAAATATCCAGGTGCACTAGTGTTTATAGTGACGTTTTGAGAATGTCAAACCCGTGTTTTAGATGCGGTTTTAGTGACAGAAGTAGAAAATAGTATATTACCAACCGGGGTGGGAAGAGGTTCATTATTAAATATAAAAAATATTCATCTAAAATATATAATATTAACGAAGACATTATTTTAGAGGGCGGATGAGTGTGGGAAGTGATGAGGGCGGGAACTATAATTTGAGAATATTTTGAAATATACAGGGTGTTCCATTAAAGTGTGGCGTATCAATGCTACTATTCTTCAAATGGAACACCCTATATGCTTTCGTAATTTTCAATTCTCCTTGGAGTGCTGATTTCGTAGATACCACATACTTGGGGTATAAATTGAATATTAACAGAGATACAGGGTGTTAAAAATCACCTAATTAATATAGGGTGGTCAAAAATTTACCACATTTTTATTTTTTTGACCATCCTGTATTAAACTTTCCTTAGCACCGTCGAGGAGCCCTTGAAAAGTTATGATAGGGAGATGTAAGCCGTTTTGCCAAATATTCAGCAGTTTTCACAAAACAAAAATATTTAATTTAGTATGTGGTATCTACGAAATCAGCAGTTCTAGGAGAATTGAAAATTACGAAAACATATAGGGTGTTCCATTTGAAAAATAGTAACTTTGATACGCCACACTCTATTGGAACACCCTGTATATTTCAAAATATTTTCAAATTATAGTTCAAGTTGTAGTTAAATTTGTGGTATAAAAAGATATTTCACAAAATTCATATTCTCTTCGATATTTGTCCGGTCCCGGACTTTTGCCGAACTTTATATTTGGTTGTGAATAAATTAATTTTAATATAATGTGCAAGTGTTTTCTATAAATGAATCAGTAGTAATTAGCCATAGTGGGTGTATAATTTTATCCCACTGGAAAAATTGTTTAAATAAATAAGAAAAACATTAAAATACTTTTAAAAAAAAAATCAAACCCTTTTATATTATTCGTTTGTTACGTCTCTGTAAATTGATCCTAATAGGATCATTCTTCTGAATATATTTGTTCCATTTTTATTTTGTTTACATTATTCCATATTCTTGTACAATAAATGAAAACGAAAATTTAAAGTACCTATATCAAATATTGAAGATTTACTGCAAGACTTAATTTCAATCATCAATACTCCTGTTCTTTACAAAATCGTTTTCAAACGTAAGTTTTGGCTATGCTTTCCGAATCTATGGTTATCCTGAATCTGATTCTGCTCCATCGAGCAGAAACTGCACTGTAATCCGTAATATGAATTTGGGGCCTCTTTTAATTTATTGAATGATTTTTAAAGTATTCAATGCTCAAAAGCTTTTATATGGATTGAAAATTGTTAGGAACTTTCTAATCTAATCATTTTTGTAGATTGTATAAAAAGGGAATTTAAATAAAAATGGTGAAGTGGCTTATAAAGAAGGAAAAAAAGTAAATGCGCTAACATTTTTTGCCTGTAACTTTTGTTGGGTCATGATATTCAGATTCAATTCACCTACAGTTATGTCAGAAAAAAACTGTTAGAAATACTTCAGGTTAAATTTTTTGAAACTGCTGTAAAACTATTAAACGACTGTTCTGTACACTGCTGAATTCCAGCACAAGAAATTTGATCGATAGGTCAAGTTTTACAATCCAATATTTGAATCAAAGCAACGAAATTCAAAGTGCTCTCATGAAAAGTGTTTATTTGTAGTTTAAAATTTAATTTAAAATGTTTTTCCTTCGATTGTAAAAATATATCCATCCAATTTCCAATGTTTATAGCATCAGGTGTCGTAGTTTTTTATTATTCCATACAATTTTCGAAGTAGGATTTCAAAACGGCAAACATAAACTAAAAGGGTTTTCATTATGACCTTAAAGTAGAGTAAGAAGTCGAGAATCAGAGATTCCGCTTTTTAAAATACTTATAAAGTCTGTTCTTGAACTGTAATCTGATTCCCTTGTTCTCTATTTCTTCTTCTTTTAGGAGAATTTAATGTAAAACAACCATTAAGACGTCTAAAGTTTCTACAGGAAAAGTGACTTCGCGGATGATTCGCATTTACATCTTATAAAACTCTTGAGAATTTCATTCTAACTATTCATGAATTTACATAATTTTTAACATAGGCAAGATGATAGGTAGATATATTCAGTTAAAATGATAACCAAGAAGCATTCGTCTTTGCAATAAAGCTCATGTTATTGTCTACCTACAGATTGCGAAAAGTCTATTCAAGTCATACCATTTACACAAGTACAACAAGGAAAATATGAGAAAAACTTCTTGAAAGAGAGAGAAGAATAATTGTGAGCATTGTTGCCAGAAGCGCAGATTAATTTGTACAAATGATATTTTGTGTAAAATGGGGGGGCGATGAACATTCTCTCAGCCTCTGGAACTAAATACGCCCATCGCCAACTGCCCACAATTATTCTTCTCTCTCTTTCAAGTAGTTTTTCTCATATTTTCCTTGTCGTACCTTGTCGTAAGTTTTCTGTATTTGTTTCATTTCTAAACAGCTCAATAGATTGTTATTTCAACAATTTCTCTACAGTTCATTCTAAACAATGAGTTCATGTTAAAAAAAATAATAATATAAAAATAATAAGTAAATAGAAAAAATTCTCGTGGGGTAGGAACGAATGGAAATTAAAATAGGCTTTCAATTCAATCTACCACTCTCATATCAAAAAGCGCAAACGTAGAAAAACCTCACGTATTTTCTCATTTCCGCATTTTATATCTCTAGGATAATATACGAAATATAAATATGAGACTATAAAAGTAAAATTAGAATCAACAAACACAGTATTTCATTCTACGTTCGAGGGATATTAAAATACCAAAAAATTAATCCACTGATAAATGATGTTAATAAAATAAGCTATTTTCTCTAAGTTAGCCTAACTTTATGCTATATAATCATAGTCAAGCAAAAACATAATTCTCAGTTGATAAATTCATGGTAGTTCTGGATACAGGCTTGTATAGGATTTTTAAGATAAAAAGACGATGATGTCATTTTTAGTTACTTTTCTGCTTATCAGAATAAATATTAATTTACCAACCGTAAATACAATCAACAGCAATAAAATCAACAGCCAGGGAAATTTACAGCTAACGTGTTGGCAAAACTAAAGACGTTGTCAGATCAACTAGTAAAATTCCCCAGTTTGTTTTGACGTTTATTGACATTCGATCATCGTCTAATATTCAGCTTGTTATTTTGAACTAGAATGCCAAAATGGGGGCCCGCTTACTGTTTGTAAGAGACGTGAGTAATAGTATTCAATATTATTAAGAACTGTCAATCTAACATCAGATTGAGTTTTCTAGTTTTCGTTAAGTGAAGAAAAAAACTAGAGCTTGGCCACACTACAATATTTTGTTTTGCAGCGTCATCGGCTTTTTATTGTGAATAAGCTATATTATGTTTTTTCGGGTAGTTGAAATCGAATTTTCAATTTTTGCAACCAAATGGAATTCGAAATAAACATATTTTAAAGTAAGGCCCGGTCTTTTATTGAAGTAAATATCAGAAAATAAGAAATAGAAAACTAAAAAAAACAAGAAAACCCAGGCCCAAACCCGGTTGATCAAAGTGTAACTATGTATAAAAATATCAGAAAATAAGAAATAGAAAACTAAAAAAAAAAACAAGAAAACCCAGGCGCAAACCCGGTTGATCAAAGTGTAAATATGTATAAAAATATCAGAAAATAAGAAATAAAAAACTAAGAAAACACTAAAAAACCCACGACCTAACCGGGTTTCGAACCTACGACCTCTGAGTTGTAAGCTCAACACCCTACCATCTGCGCTAATCAGCTCACATTCGGTTACATCGAATAGAAGGTTAAAGGCTGCTTGGACGCATGCGCACTTTAACTACTAAATTTGACGTGGTGGGTGGAATATGTCGGGAAAATAAGCTCTCGTTTCTCTTTTAAAGTGTTGGCGATTCTAGCCTAGTTTAAATAAAAACTGTCACATTTATTTTGAAATGGTTATTTTTAATGATATCGAGGAACTCGAAGAACAAGAGATACAAGAAATTGTAGATTTTGTCAACACAGAACGTCACCCATATACCGTTAGAGAACGTATTGACCACTTTGAAAGATGGGATGATAAGGAACTCTTGTTTTCCACAGTACGTATGTACTTTGAAACAACTTCAATCAACATCCTCTCTTCCAATTCAGTGAAGTTTACTGCAGGCTTCCGTTTATTATTGTTGTTACTATTTTGGTTCATTCTGTAAAATTACTTTGCCTTCGTTGGATATACACAATTTCAGCAATTATTCAAAATATTTACAAGAAAGAATTTAGTGCTGTCAAGTACTGAAGTTAGAAAAAACTAGCAATGGACTATCCTGTCAATACATTCAAACCTCTCGCTCAATGAAAGCTTATCTTCTACAGGAGTGAAAAAAACTGCAGGGGTTCGTGAGGATGAAAGAAAAGTGGGGAGGAATGTTCAATACTGATCCTCGAATCCATCCAACAATTCCTGCGATAGATACTATTGAATATTTGGATAAGGAGGATGCACAAGGAGTGTTGGAGTGAAAAGGCAAAGTGCACACATATTCAGCTGTTTCATCATCTCCCAGACAAAAAGGTCCGATAATAAACAAGCGAAAATTATCCAGTTTCAAAGCCATCAAACAACAATTCATCTAGAGCATTTACGAAAATGGAAAAAAGTAACACCCAAAAAAGAGCAGCTTAGGGTTTGCTTTTCCTTTCTCATTTACCTCCTTTGCTTTCGTTCTAATTAGGTTCAGTTGGAGAAAATTATAAATACCAAATAAGTACGTGGTTGTTGAAACGCTTCGGGCACAGGGAGGGTTCTTTCCTTCGTAATAGTCGGCGCCTATAAAGCCGTCGATAACTTACTTCGTTTTTAACGACTACGGGCATGGAGAAAACGTGTTGGAACTTGTTTCAAACGTGAAGCGGCACAACATTAAACGTTCAGTTCTCCTTCGCTTGTTTCTTAATTCCTTCGTAAAGGATATATTCTTGAATAATTGTTAATCAAACTTCAAATTTCACTTTCCTGATTGAAGTAATTGATTATTTTTCTTTTGTACATTTTTAACGTGATACCACAATGTGCTTTCTTGGCAAGAGACAACATAGTGTCTCTAGTGTGGGTAGCATGACAGGAGGGGATGAATTGATGGACCAGTTAGCTAAAAAAGACTCAAGAGAAGAGTTCATAACTTCTCTCCTGCTTTGAGTGTGAGCTGAGGAAAAGACTGGCAAAACCAGAATACAGACAAGTCAAAAACGGGAGAACGGAGAGGTTTAAAGCGATAAACTCGTGACCTTTTTTGGACCAAAACCAGTTTTTGGGACCACAAAAAAAGTGGTCAGAGGACAAATGAAAAATGGGAACAAATTAAGACTTTATACGTGACACATGTGTTAAACGAGACCAAGAATGACTTGTATGTATGTATTTTGGGGTGAGTTCCAGATACTAGTAGTTCCTTTAGTCCTATTTCCCGGAGGAATTTTAGGATGTCTGTAAGCTTCAGCTTGGGTAAATGTTCCTCTTCTATCCAGTAATCTCCCAAGGTCCGTGCTCTAGGATTCTGAAGTCCTGTGCAGTTGGAAAGTATGTGGATGGAGTTTTCTTCTTCCATGTCACAAAATCTACATTCGTCTTCCTCCACTTTTTTGAGCTTTTTCAGGTGTCCATTCAGGCGACAATGCTCCAGGTTTCAGGCCCCCAAAAAGGTATTTCAGTTCCCCTCTCTGCTAGCTCATCTGCTATTTCATTTCCTTCTATTCCAGTGTGTCCTGGAATCCATAGTGAGGTGACTATATTGTTCTCGCCTGGCTCATTGAGTTTGTCTAGGCATTCCCACACCTTTTTGTAACTGATTACACAAGAGCTCAGTGCTTTAATGGCTGCTTGACTATCCGACATCATGATAATCCTTTGTCTTCTGTATCCTTTATCAATATTGAACTGAGCGCACTTTCTTATGGCGTGGATTTCCGCTTGAAAGATCCTTGGGGTTTTTCCCAAGCTTTTAGAGTGTTTGGTTCCTGGCCCGGACACTCCTATCCCAGTTCCTTCTATTGCCTTTGAGCCGTCTGTGTACCATTGAATGGCATTCTTTCCAAGTCTGGTAATGGTATTTGGATCCCATTCCTTCTTGTTGCTTGTTGCTTAGAATGACTTAATAAAAGGGTTCTAATGGGACATTGTCGCCTGAATTGACACCTGAAAAAGCTCAAAATAGTGGAGAAGGAAGAATGTAGATTCTGTGACATGGAAGAAGAAACCTCCATCCACAAAGAGTTTGCAAGGTAGACTTGGCTAGAGACATTTGAAGACAGCTTCTCACCTAGTCACTGTACCCTTAGGACTCAAAATGGGAAAAGTCAGTGAACTTATCCAATCCGGAATCCAATTTTACGATATATATTACGAACTTTGACATAATATTGCAAAATTAAAATACAATGCATGTACTGGTGAGTTAATTACAAAGTCATATATTCAGCGATCAATAACTTTTCTCATCAATTTCATGCCAAAATCGTAGTTCGTAAACAACAAGGTTGGTATGACGTCCATATCTCGCCAGTTCAAAGTTTGAACAAGATGCCGTTGGCGGAATTGTTTGCAGTGCAAGTTTAATTTTATACTCACCGTTGTATTTGACTATTTCACTGAAGTTCCCAGCTGTTGCATTTTCTCGCTCCATTTTACACACGGCAATAGTCTCTCATACAAAATGCCAAAAAGTGATAACAGGGCATTGAAGCATTGTTCTTTCTGGTAGTATTTATGCAATTGATTAAATTTAGCTCGTTTGTTTGATTCTGAGGAGTGGAGTGAAATTAAATCTTTATTTTCAGAATAGTTTCATTCGGAATAGAGTACAAGCATAAATTTTGCTATTGGTGGGAATTGACGCTTTATCATGTCTCCTAAAACCTTTCATGCCTTTTTTTTAATATAAACTTTACTTTTAAAACGACTTCAAAAATCATAAAATTTGAAAGTCCGCCAAAACGCGCTTTACGTCATAAAGATGGCTGCCCCATGGTTAGGAGAGAGCAATCTTAGAACAATCTTAAATTAAAAACACCTGAAGGATGGAGAAGGAGAACGAATGAAGAAATAGACATGTTTTATGGGGAAGCAAAGATAACATCAAGAATAAAAACATACAGGTTAAGGTGGTTGGAGCACGTAGAAAGATTGAACAAAGAAAGAATGACAAAAATGGCTCTTTACAGGTCACTTATTGGCAAAATAAGAAGAGGGCGGCCTAGAAAGAGATGGTTTGAAAGTGTGATGTCTGATATAAATAAACTGAAAATACGAAATTGGAAACAGAAAGCTAAAAATAGAGAGGAATGGAGAAAAATAACTGCCCTGTTCTACAAGGCCTGTAGAGCATCTACAGTGTGGAAACGACTTATGGAATAAAATTCTTTATGTCATTATTTTAGAAAATTATAAAAAATACCGAGTCAGTTTTTGAATTGAGTTGTGCGTTATGTAAACATAAATTTAAATGTACAGGGTGATTCACGCAAGTATGCCATAGTCGGTGTTGTTTTTTTTTAATGAACACCCTGTATATTTGCGTATTTTTGAAATCCTCTTAATGAAACGATTCCAACAAACTAAATAATGTATGGTCAATTATGAATTATTCAGGGTTAAAATTTTAAAATTAATAATTTATTACACTTGAAATATTGGTACTTTTTTAAATTAGCTAAATATGGATTTATCAAAAATCTAAACTAACTAATTATTAGACGTATTTGTATATTAAACAAAACCTGCTACGCCCATGAATTTTATCATAAATACCTAAAAATTGCCTAAAAACGCCAATAATTAGACAAAATCGGTAAATAATGTTGATTGTTTTAAATCGGTAAATAATGTGGATTGTTTTCTATTCTGTCAGTTGTTGATGTGCGGAACTTACTATACATTCGATAATCCTATCGTGATGAATTTAATTTATATTGAAATGAAAAATTCCCATTGTGATTATGTGCAGCTCCAATAATCCTTTTGCTATAATATCACTCTCATTTCAGGTCCTTTGAACTGAATCAACAGTGCGAACTGAATGATTCAAATTTAAAATCCAGATCAAAAATTTTTTCCTCTCACTACTATGATATTTCAATCGAGACATTCCATATTTATTAAACATAAGAAACATAAAAAGTTTTGTAGAAGATTGAAGAGGGAAAGGAGATTTCCTATTCCTGTCTTTGTGGTATTGAAATTCCTGAGGCATACAACGGCCCAGAATCTTGGGAAGCTGATTAATTACCATTTCAATCAAAGTTTTACAACACGCTGACGAAAGCTCTTTGATCTGAAGGTTTTAAGTTACCACTACATCAAGAATATTCGAAAATAATATAGGTACGGGATAAAAACTTTTAGGTTTAAGTCTTCACTAATACTAAAATATTAATATAGGTCTTTGGTTATGTTGTTTTTAATTTTGAATGTCGCTGTTACACGAAAGACCACAGGTTCCGAATAAGAAGGAGACACGTGAAGTTTGTTTGCTGTCTTGCGCAGATATCAAAATCGGTCTTACTTGTTTATCTTTGTCCATTGGCGTTAGAAACGATATTTAATGCTGACAGCCATTTTATTATTGACATTTGAAGTTGTGTTTGAAGCAATCATTTACTGTCGAATATTTTTGAATAATTTAAGACGTTCATCTGTGAGTGGTTTGTTTTTTATTCTCGAACCATGTTTCCTCGAAAACTTGTTGGTGTTGAAGGAAAAGCACCAGATAGCATTGGTGTTTTGAAAGAAAGAATTATTGAAGAATGCAATGCAATTTCAGCTGACACATTCGAACGAGTACGACAAGAGTTTACTAATAGAATGTATTACTGTCAGGAAGTAGACGGAGCACATTTCGAACAATTGCTATAAGAATCCATTGTTGATATTTGATTAATTAGATTTAAAAAAATAATTTCAATAATTATGCTATTTATTTAATTTATCCGTCAAAATTAGTTTAAACCCAAACAAAATTAATATGGCTATGTAGCCAATGTCAATGCCTTTCAAACGAGATATCACTTGCCATAAGGTCCTATTTAAAATTATTGACCAGAGTAGCAGTGTGACGTCATCTATTACTATTACGTCACCTGTTACCATTCGTAGAGATGTTTTCTACACTTTATTTCCACCCTCCAAAATTTATTAATGTAAGTGCAGCTGTTCAAAATATACGAGGGGGGGGGACTTTTGAATAGCACTGTATAACACAGATGTCACCAAGTCGAATGTCCATTTCACTATATGGCGCTGGTTTTGACAACAAGTTCGCGCATACGACTGCAACCTCAATTGGGTTCTTCTCGCGTGAAACGGAATCTAATTATTGCGTAAGCTTTCGTATAACTGTTTTTGAAAAATTATTGATATGGTTTTAGCTTTTTCCTTGTAAAAATAGTTATGTGAAATTTTTAATGATTATTAAAACTACAAGTACGACGTTCGCTTTATATTATGCGATGCAGTGGGCTGGAAAAATTAATTTCAACGAACAAAAACTACATTTATGGCATACAAACGATCTGCGCAATTTTTTTATCGTATCGTGCTCTTGATCGCATGCCTTTATTATTTCAGTGTTGAATATCGCGTGTAATCGTCTAGAGGGATCAGTTTTTTTCCCCTTCGACTCGATTAAAAGTTTTGTTTTTGGATTTTGTTCGTATGTTTGTAAAATACCAACGTTAGAGTTTTGCAAAGTTAAGATACAGAGATTACCAAAATGTGAGATTACAAATATTCCCGGAGAAAATAATGATGGTTGATGTTTCCTGCACGAACTTCCACTTTTTCATTCACTCTCGAAATAATCTATCAGATTAAGTACCATTTTCTTTGCTTGAGCAAAATACCGGAAAATTGCTTCTTATTATTCATTCTGTCACTTTGAATTGTCGAAGTGACATAACAGACATTTAAATAAAAACTTCGCTGGTGAAAGACTTTTTAGAATCGCTGAAAACTAAAAACATATCCTTTTTTTTTTCGTCGAAACTGCATAAGTCTGTCTTATTCATCTTACGGATTTTATTTGGAAGTTATGATTAAACGCAATAAAAGAAAACAAAAACGATGAGTATGTCTTTGTTGAATCGTATGATGGGCATGATAAGACTTCATTTGACTATACACAAGTTAATAAATTAGTACAAATATAGTGGGACAAATACCTCCCTCTCCATTTTTTTATTATTTACATAACAATTTCTGCAAGCGCTCTTCTCCTAGAAATTTTGCCGCCGAACCCACTAATGCTTCAACCAGTGGTAGGGATCTTTATCGAGCCCATCATCTATGGACTCCGGACCTCGTTTTTACGTCTTTTCCGAAGGACGGCATATCTACTGTATAGCTCGAGCTCACCTACCACTCCCGCTGGGTCGATTTCGATAAAAATGCCGAGACCGCCGTAGAGGCGTTCTAGTATAGTTCTAAAGGAACGGCAGAGAGATTTAACCGCTCAGTGTGGACTGGTAAGCCGTGTGAGAAGTTTGTTTTGTTAAGGATCAGTGCAGAACCTATAGGGCTTGCTTTTAAAAATTCGTATTCGGTCACTAGCTTAGAGGATTTTTATTACAATATGTGAAGTTTTTATGTATAATTGTTTTCTATAATATTTATTCTCACTAAACCATGTTTATTTTTTCAATGTATTTACAACAAAAATAATTTCATAACCTAATAAGCAAACAAAAATATGACGTTGACCACCAGAGAAGCGTTGAATTGGCACATAGTGATTGTAAATAGGTGGCACACGATCAATCGTCACTATGTGCCTCTGGCAGTGAATGTGTTAAGAATGCCTTGAGCTGAAAGTGAAATCATTGAAATTTTAATGATTGATGTTGGCGATAGAATACGGACGCAACAAGAAGTATGCATATCATTTCATCAAATTAATTTTTGTAATCCT
>CAJUYG010003125.1:14655-38557 GCA_910591675.1 Galerucella calmariensis
CAAAATAATAATGTACCAGGTGTAGCTATAAAATAATAATTTCGTCCATAAACTACAAAGGCACCGAAGTCGTATGACCTTTAAAGACACTTTTTAAATTGGTCCGTGCCTATGACCTTCATTTCTTTTTTTGTTCCACTCCAACAATATTGCTAACTTAACTAAGAGTTATAGTTAACAACAAAGACAATGAAAGTATATAATTAGTTTAATCACTATTAATAAAAATTTCGTAAGCCCAACTCAATTAACTATTTTTGTAAAGAAAAAAATTAATTTGGCATTCCAAATCTGCAAAACGATTTAAATAGAAATTAAATTGCTTTTGCATCACATTACACACAACTGGTTACTTTGGAATATACAGAGTATAAATTCGAGTTCTATAATGTATACAAAATATCAATTAACAGCTTGGTAGGCAATGTGATAAGTATTTTGGATAGATAAATAATCTACATCTATTTAATAACAAAACAGCTTACGGTACAACAAATGTAGCGTCGAGAAAAAGCTGATGGAAACGCTATCAGGTTTCTTAAAACAACTCATACCTACTATCAAACCTTCTACCCTCATTAATACTCACATTAACATGCAACTTTAAGGTACGGTTAGAGGGTTAGAGTCCTTTAAATAAGTAAATATATTGATTTCTGTAATTCTGTTAAATGTAAACAAAGTCGGAGCTGTACCTATATTAAATTACATTTTAACCATACAAACAATTTTATTAAAATCACTTTCAACCACTCAATACTTGTTATAAATGGAAAAGGAAGTGTTTTTGTTTTAAATTTGAATGAAAGAATTAAAATATTTAATTCATCAACGGTAGGATTAAACTTGTAATAATAATAATAAACAATAAAAAGATAAATAATTTGAAACCTAACCTATTTACATTGATTTTTTCAAATGTTTAACCTCACTAATTGGATTGACGTGAAGATGAAATTTGTAACTGAAAAATTTAATAATCCTTAAAATTGCCTCTCACCTTTAGATCGTATCTCTTATTTCTTTAATTAAAATCACAAAAAGTCGTATTAAAACACTACAGACACTTTCACACTACAGACCACAAAAACAGAGATATCGCCATATTGGATATTTAACTGAATATGCGAGGTTGTCAGGTTTTGAATGTCAACTTTATCCTCAAAGCGTTGTTGGGATTAGTCTGAAATTAGATTACCTATAAAAAGTAGAAATAAATTAATTATTGGTTTTCAAATACAAATGAAAGTGGCTCTGAACTTTTATAAGTCTCGATCTCGATCTAATACATTGTATCTGTCAGATTTAGGAGACAACAAATAATAATATTCTCATGTAGTTTTCCAAATAATTTGCTCTTTTTTGTTAAAGGTAGGTACAAACTGGCCAATATTTTACTATGAAGTTGTGCAATTTTATTCATTAAATATCAACAGTTGACAATAGCATCTGTTTTTATTCATGCACATGATAAATTCTCATCTGAGTTTTCTATTGATGTTGAATGCTTTCCATGCTTTCCTTACTCTCGAAGCACTATTTTCTATTTCCATTTCCAAGTACATTCAATCACTTTGTACTTTGTCTTCTTTTCAATCTTCAATGAAGATTTGATCTAGAATAATAATTGAATAAAATCTTCAAAGCCAACTATTTTTGTGAGTAGCGGCAACATTGTTAAATGCATTTCAATACGTGCCAGATAGAAGAGGATACATTAGCGGTAGGATCGTGTATCGAACAGAGATAGAAATTCAAACTCGTAAAGGTAATTTTTAGAAGAGCGAGCAGGTAAATTTAAATTGATTTGATTAGAACCTTGATTAGGTTAAATTTAATTTTTTAAGAGTCTGCTCGTTTTTTCTCAACATAAATGTTTATAGTTCAAATTAATTATAGCTGCCAGGTATAGGAGTATTTTCGTGTGCTTAGATTCTGGTGATAATAAAATGAATTACAGTACCGGCTTTTAAATATTCAAAATAACACTATCTACATGTTGAACGTTACTAACACAATAAAAAATAGTTTAAATGTTATGGGTATTGACAAGGTACTGACAAGCTATGTTGAATTTATGAAAAGCATTGACCTTTCAGTTAAACCGGAAGTGAACAGCAGCTTTGTTATTTTAAACAGAGCACGTTGTATATTATTTGAGTTCTACGTTGTAATTTAATGTGACTTCAAGCAGAATAGCTAAATAGTTATTTTCCTAACAAGTGCGGAAAGTGATACTTTCCGCACGCGACTGCAGTTGACCCGAACGACACGGAGCAGAGTTCGTGTAAGCGGTCAAGGGCGGGAAAGACACTTTACGAGTTAGAAACATTATTCTTTCTACGACCGTATATACAAAAAAGTATACCAATCCATTTTTCAAAAATTATTTTATTTCAACATATATATACAAAACTTTAACTAAAAACTACTAATTATTATAAATATTAATGTTAAAATCACAATTTCTTGCATTCTGTAAATTACCTAAAATTGCCGGTCCAGTGGTGTTATTTGGTGTTAACTGGTAAGTAGATGACGTCGATGAGGGTGGCATCGGTTGCAGGTCGCATTAAAATGACGATTACTGGGACGGCAACGGTTTTAAGTCATTTGTAGATGAACAATTTTTATTTGATATATTTCGTAAATATTAAATCACTCGTTGTAACAATAGTTATAACTTCCGAAAACTATCTAATAAGGTCAAAATTTGCATAACTTTACTTTCAAAACTAAAATGCTTGCGGGAAATGGGTTTGAACGCACGGTCGTAGAAAAATGTATTATTTTCGAGATATTAATATGTCTTAAATTTACAATTGATGTAGACCCTTCAATAAAAAACACTCCCAATACCAAATAAAAATATTGATTAAAAGAAGGTCGATGTAATTGGTAACGTATACCTATACACATATATCTGTCATAATTAAATATTAATTTTCAATATTTGTTATCATCTATTAGCAGAATGGCAGAAATTGCACATTTGCAATTAAACAATGAAGATTACATATATTTACTTTTTCGTCGACCATGCATTTTTCAACTATACTCATGTACACAAATTCATTCATTAATGAACCCTATGAATGAAAGATTTTTTATTAATAAACGATTTTGGTATAGGCAACCAAACATACAATAACATTGACAAAGAAAATGCGGAAACTTGACTTCTAGTTGGTATAGAATACTTCTAGTTTTTGACAAACAAACTGTGATAATTACCTATTAGTGTTAAAGCATCCAAAAATGTATGTATGTATGTATGAGGAAAAAATAGTAGTTTACCTAACTAGTGCGGAAAGTGATACTATTTTTTCTACTAGCATGCGGAAATAAGCTCAAAAGTTAACATAAAGAAACATTTCCTATTAAATACATATCAACAAACTAATTATTATTATTTGACATTCATTCAATGAGGCTTATACCAAGGCCATTTAAAAATGATTAAAAAATAAGTTTTTTTTTTATTGAAAATTATAGCAGAATTATAATAAATTTATCAATTTTTCAGTCATTTGGTAAACTACAATCATACAAATATGTATTTTAAATATTCAAATGTCAGTATACTCCCCAAAAACTTGACAAATTTACTTTTCCGCACTAGTGCGGAAAAGTGACTCTTTTCGCACGCTTTTTAGTGCGGAAAAGATTCACTTTCCGCACGTTAGTAGAAAAAAGCAGTTACATTTTATCCGGTGACCTTCTCTGTGACATTTCATTGGCTTGATTTATTTATGGCAGTAGGTTAGTTACTACTTACTTATGAAACAAATAAATATTTAGAAAAAATGATACAGTTTGTACACTCGACGGAAAAATATCGTAACTAACACGAGTATTAAAGAATTGTTTCAGTCGACCCGTCGACCGTGCATTTTTAAACTATCCTAATGTAAACGAAACAAATTGACCCTATTAATAAATGATTTTGTTATGAATAAACGACTTTTGTACAGGCAACCAAACCACAGAGTACACCTGTGACCAAATAAACAAAAAATCATTCAATGACCGGTAGAAGAAATAAATGATTTCCTTCAATAAGCGATTTTGCTATAGGCAACCAAACATACACTCACATGAAAGTTTATATGTAGTTATATACAGGGTGGTCCGTATGTAATGGTCCAAAGTGAAATGGAAGATTCTTCGCCTAAAAATAATACAATCTAATGCAACTTCTTTAAATAAAATATCGATGATAAGAAAGATACAGGGTGGCAAAGTTGAAATGTCAAAAATATTTTTTCTTAGTAAATTGGAAGATTTTGTATATGCAAACGTAAAAATTTGAAGATAGGGGTTTTAGGGCCTGGAAAATCATAAAATGTTATCCATTTTGATTAAATTTCTAGAGGGCGCCACAAAAGCTATGTAATTGGTATAACTGTGCGATTAACTTATTTATCGTTAACGGTATCCCTCTATTTATTGGAAAATATTAAAACTGCATCATTTTTGCGACAAAATGGTATACTTATCATAAGTTTCCAAAGTTACTGGTTTTCGAGGTATTCGCATTTTTAAACCCCCCTTCATAATTTTCATTCAATTCATCAGCACAAAAATAATAATGTTAGTAGGCGTTGATAGCCCTCTAGAAAATACATCAAAATGGATAACATTTTATGATTTCCCAGGCCCTAAAACACCTATCTTAAAATGTTTACGTTTGTATATCCAAAATCTTCCAATTTACAGAGAAAAAACATTTTTGACATTTCAACTTTGCCACCCTGTATCATTCTTATCATCGATATTTTATTAGAGGAAGCTGCGTCAGATTATTATATTCTTAGGCGAAGAATCTTCCATTTTACTTTGGTCCATTACATATGGACCACCCTGTATATTGTAAACCTGTCAAGTTAAGCATGGACGGCGTATATCCTACTTCGGTTTAGTGACAGTTTAGTTTGGTTTAATCGCGTAAGCAGTGGCGTGTGTGAGAATTTTAATTTTTCTACTTTTTGAATGACAGTTATCAAATAAGGTGAATAAAGTTGAAGCCGGTGTAGTTTTTGCTGCAAAGAACTGTAAAAGTAAATCTTATCATGCATGAAAAAAGTTTTTTTTCGATTGTTCCCTGAACCTTTGAGGTAAGTGGATAGGTCCAAAGATTATACACACGATGGATCCACATTTGAATAAAGGCCGGTAGTTGCGATTGTCGGCTTTTGTGATTTTTTATCAACGATGTAAAAGAAAAAGGAAGGAAGTTAAGCGTGGTAGTGATTTAACCAACTTTCAACGGAAGTCGCTATATGAGAAGCCACATTAGTGACATTAGTAATCAATTCTTGTGTTAAAGAAAAGCCAGGTTTAAAAATTAGTGATTTTCAGTATTAGAAAGGTTATTTATGAGTATTAGTATAAATTTAAGTTGATATTGAGTTGTATAATAGTGTTTGGAGACTGCTTTTATCCAATATATACCACCTTAAAAAGATGCATAATATGAGAGTTTTTTGTTTCCCCCAATTGAAATTCAACATTAAATTATTCAATTATTGAATAATTTAATGTACGCCTCTGGTATGTTCAGGCTTCAACGGAAGTCGGCCATATTCAGAAGCCACTTTGGTCGATGATTCTTTATACTGTTATGTTCTCTCCTCTTTCTTTTACCTCGTATTCGTTAGTTTGGTCTGTTTCTGTTTTGTTACTGTTTTGTCTATTGACGACCAAGTAATTTTCAATTCCTCCCGTTTCGTCCAGACTATAAACTATAATATGATAGTACGATTCACTAAACATTCCTTCTAACTTTATACAGACTTGGGACTGTCATATACAAGGTGACCAACTTCTGTGACAAAGTCCGTTATATCTGTTATTAAACGAAAAATAAAAAAAAAGTAGAACGTGTCGCAGGACACACGGTAGGAACTTTTAAGCAAAAATTATGTAATACATCTGACGTTATAGATAAACGATCTGCATATTATTTGGTGGTCCAGTAGTAAGCATACCAGACTTTCACGCGGTAGACCCGGGTTCGATTCCCCGTGAGGAAATTTTTTTATTGTTAAATTTATTTTTAATAATTATTCTGCTTGATATTAATAACGACAACAGGTAGACGTTTGAAATATTTAGCAGAATATTCATTATTATAGATAATGGTACGGTACCCTTCATGAGGGAGTCCGACTGGCAACTTCTACTTATAACAGCATCGTATATTTAAAAAAGGAAACCGTAGCATTATACAAATTGGACATCCAAGAACTGTACGCTTACCACAAAAAAATTAGTGGAAACATAAAATTGGATTGTTAAATTTTCAATTTGAAGTTATATTACAGTTTATAGAAATTTTTATTTTCTAGATTTTTTCTTAAGTAGGTCGTAGAAAAAATATGCTGTTCGACTCGTGTGGATTGTCCATATCGCACATAGGGCCATCATATCCACACTAGTTGCACAAACTACTATTTCTATCAAAATATGCCCTTTTACATTTAAAAACAACCTGCCAAATGTCAAACCAATTTATCCATCCATTTTAAAGTTATCGAATTAAAACATTCAAGTTTTCAAAATTTCAACACTCTGTATTTCGAAAAGTAAATGTGCTAGACCCCTTAATCCTCATGTAATTTTGACAACCGATGCTGTAAATAAACAAAAAAGATCAATCGCGCAAAAAATTTATGGAAATAATAGTAAAAATTTATCGGAACAAATTCAAGTAGATCACCAGCACTGCGAATACCAGCTTTGCATATAATTTTAATATAGCGTCGGTGGTTCAGTGGTAGAATGCTCGCCTTCCACGCGGGCTGCCCTGGTTCGAATCCCGGCCGGAGCATGAATGAATCGCTGCTTCGTAAACGAGAGGGAGACTAAGGAGGCACAAGCACGCAAGCAAGGCACATAACGAAGCAACGTAACATAACGTAACGCGTAACGATCAGATCTTTTGCGTCGCGACCCCTGGTCGCTCAAACATAACCTGACGTAAAGAACTAAAGTTCCAAAAAGTTAGCCACAAATATAGTAGGCTTTGAACTGCTCATTTTCAAATTATTTACAAAGGTACATGGTCTTCCATAACGCTGTACCAAATCAAAGTTTTTTCTCTGTTATGGATTCACTATCATTGATTGATTGCAATGCTACTGGAAGTGAGGATGTTAATAATACAGATGCATTTCATATTCATATTTCGAACTGATTCTAGCATTTGTTAGAACAAAGCTTCTATCTGCCACATGAATTTCATTGACATGGCTGGGGATTGGACAGCATCTATATTTAACATGCTAGACTTGATCTGGAAATCAACACTTTTTTTCAAACAAATCAAAATAAATAAAATAAAACAGTCTGAAAACAAATAATATTTTACTTTTATTTCACTTGACATATTCTTATTTTAACAATAATTTTTAATCCAGATCTACATCATCCAATGCACCTTCTTTTATTGTTGTAGTTTTGAAATTTTGAGTAGAATAATGTTTGTCTTCCTCGTCTTCTGGAATAACGGATTTTGCATCGATTTCTCCAATACCCAAGCCAGCTTTTGGTTTAAACGGGACGTCATCGGTTGTCTTCTTGACAGACGTACTCCAAGTCTTTAACCAGTTTGCAGGTTCAGGAGTAGCAATATTATTAACAGGCTGAAAAAACAAATCTTAATTACAAAAAAGGGTAGTAGAAATTACAATCTCAGGTGTAAACTTCTGGTAAAAATAAAAATGTATGGAAAACAATTTTCAAGTTGATCTTTTACTGGCAAAGTAGCGTCTATATAATTTATCATATGTTTCATCATGTCAATTTTATCAAAATAGAACTTATTTTTCTAAAGTCCTTTTGAGAAAAATAAAACTTCGACAAAGATTTATTAATCTAGGAGTTACAGATCTCTTTTCTGGTAGACTATAAAGCTTCTAGGTCATTCAGAACCAGTCAATGTTTATCACCTTTTAATATTGTTAGGTTAGATTTGAGGTGAGTGGGTCCATTCCACCCTCCATTGTGACTTGCTCACATCTTTTTATATTTCGCCAAAAAATGTTTTAACAAAGTCGGCTTGTTATAAGGTGTATGTCCGAGTACGAGACAGAGACTGCCAAAAATCAGACACCCGCACTCGAGCCGAGACGGGTCAAGCACAAAATATTTGCTTAGATGTATCATCATCTTCTAGACAAAGATGACAACGTATCAAGCAGATGGGATTTTCCCAGAATTGTTCCAGCAAGGACAAGACGAGATTCTACCACATTTGGTTAGAATTAGCTTAAGCAGCTTAAAGCTGGGTTATATACCATAAGCATGGAGAAGGGCAATAGTAACCTTCATTCCTAAAGCTGTGAAAAGAGACACAGCAAATCCAAAATACTTCAGACCAATTAACTTAACATCGTTTGTGCTAAAAACCATAGAAAAGGCTATTGACAATTATATTAGAACGGAAATTCTATAGCAACCTCCTCTCCCCCGCATCAGCATGCTTACTGGGAGGCAGATCTACGGAGACTGCTCTGGTACAATTGACGGAGGATACCCGAGGTACTCAAGCCCACTTTAGATAACCAAGAAACCGTAGTATGCGCAAAGCAGCCATTAAAGCACTGAGTTCTTGTGTAATCAGTTCCAAAATGGTGTGGGAGTGCCTAAGCAAACTCAATGAACTAGGCGAGAGCTGTAGATTCCAGGGCACACTGGAATAGAAGGAAATGCAATAGCAGATAGACAAGCAAGGAGAGGGGCTTGAACACCCTATTGGTAAAAATAGGCAATGCCAATTTGAGAGGAGATGATTTGACTATTGACAAGATCTAGAAGAGTTTATACTGTCAAAGATAATCCCGAGGAACTACAAAACTACATTAAGAGTTTTAACGGGTGTCCTAATAGGATACTGCCTCCTTAATGGGAATGTGGAATGAAAGAAGACCCAGGATACTGCTGGACCATTATACCAGTCTTTCCCAACGTGGGCGATAGCGCCCCCTTGTGGGCGCTGCAGGCCTAAAGGGGGGCGGTAAGAGACCCAGAAAAAAAGGGGGCGTTGTGTAGGGCTTTGGGGTCGATTTATAATTTCATCTACCTAACTAGAAAGACTCTTAGACACCGACTGAGCTCTCGACTCTCGACTACATCTTGTGAACATCAACTAATATTAATTAAGATATAGACCAAACTCGGTTCGATATAATAGACCGCGGGCAATCATGTTTTAACAAGTTTTTGTTAAATAATCCGATTTGTACATTCCTGTATCAATCGGCTGGTTCTATAATTCTTGTTCTTGCTTGTCGAGTACGATTGGGCGTCGGATGAGATAAACGAGTTTATGCACGTTTGTCTTATTCCTGTTGGTGCGTGCTGCTTATGCAATCCTATATAAACGACGTAAATTTATTTTATTTTCATTTGCGGTTTCGCGCATAATAGATAAGCAGTACTTGATTTCACAAAAAAACAATGTCGGAAGTACAAAAGAAGAGACGGCAATACTCTGCGGAATATATTAAATTTTCCGAATTTATCAGTATCCTGCAGTAACGACGACTTGTTTGCCTACTGCCAACATTTAGAAAACCTCCACATTGACTTCACCGAACGATACCAGGACATTTTAAACTTGGAAATACCAGACTGGGTGTTGGATCCGTTTTCAAATGTCAACACAGCAATGTCACCTCAGCTGGAAGAAGAACTCATAGAATTGACAACAAACGAAAAAATAAAAATCAAGTTCAAAAATGGATATCGAGAATTTTGGCTACAAAAACCGATCCCGCAATTGTACCCTGGATTGTGGTTAATTGTTCAACGATTCTTGATAGCATTCCCATCGTCATATTTGTGTGAACGTGGATTTAGTGCTGTGGCAACGCTGCTTACTAAAAAGAGAAATCGTTTGCGTGTTACCGAACGTGGCGACTTGCGGCTGTTTTTGAGTAAATTGGAACCTGATATCAACAAACCTATTGAACAGCATCAGATTCAACCTTCACATTAGTTTTTGTATAAGAATTGATTATGTTTGTTTTATTTTCAATAAAAGATACTCTGTCCGAATACTATAAAGTTGCGTTTCAATAATCAGTTATAAGTACTTAGCGGTTTTTAAGTATGTTTAAAAAGGGGGGCGTTAAAAAATAATTTATTTTTAAAGTGGGCAGTAGACAAAAAAAGGTTGGGAGCCACTGCATTATACATATATAGATCCTTTGTGTATAGCATATAACAAAGTAAAATATTATGTAGGTACGTATATGTATATTGCTGGTAATGGTTACCTTTTTATAAATTTCCTTTTTTTCTTGTTTTCGTATTGGTATTGACAACTCTTCTTTTTGAATTTCAGCTTTTAACCTCTTCAATTCATTATTTTGTGCGTACAAAGTATCAGCCAGAGTTTCTAGAGTATTTCTTTTATTAGTATCTTCCTTAGGTTTTTGGTTACGAAGTGGTTGAGTATAAATTTGTGGTCCCAGTTCCACCATTACTTGAAAATCCGCTCTGTTGCCTAAATTGAAGCCCCATCCTATCCTTGAATCGGTACCTACGTCCAAATAGAGTTTATTGTATTATCAAACATGTACATGAGTCTTTGCAAAATATTCAAAGGTCTGCGATTGATAAATTTATTAAATACCCATTAACTATTTCTAATTTTCAATATTTTTGAATTTTTTTTGTTATTCATTAAAAATTAAACTGTTTTCAACTAATTCCACTATTTAATGAACAAATTATGTAAACTATGGAAAGATATTTATAATTATTTCGATATTGGCATTATCATCATAGGAACGGCAGAAGTTATCTTTAATGTGATACCTACCTTATGTGTAATATTTTGACTAGACCAAATAATCTACGGAAGCCGGGTTGGCTTGGTTGTTATGGTATATTGTTTCCAATATGTGCACCGTACAGTCGTGTAGTTGCCTGAAGTAACCGCTACGCACAAAATTTGACAGTTAAAAGAAAGATATGAAAAGTCATGGACGTATATAAGGAGGGGGGGGGGGTTGGGGGTTCGAACCCTCTCCATAGAAAATACAATAAAGGTACAATAATTTATTATTAGCATACTGCCGCAATATGAGTATTCATCGGGATGTGGCAATAGAAATAGATTCCTCAACAATTGTGAATAATTTAGCTGAAGAGGTTAAATTTACTTTTGTGAGATTGATTTTCTGTTTTAATAAAAGCTCCAATTTTCAATCAATTTTTAAAATAGGTGCTCCCAAATTAATATACAGGTAACATCTCGGCTGGTATGGGAATGCGGCGAAGAACTTAGAAGACTGGCGACTCGGAACAGTGTAACACTGGATTGGGTCCCAGGTCACAAAGGAATCGCTGGCAATCGCTGACGAACTTGCAAGAGTAGGATGAACGGACCCGAACCATCTGTGGGCATCCCCAGATACTCCACTAGGTCATGGTTAAAAGGGTGGGTAAAAGAACAATCCATAAAACTCTGGAAGAATACGCCCAGGTAAACACATGGGAAGAAATTTATGGAAGAACCATCAGAAAAAGTAGCAAAAGAACTGCTCTCAATGAGCAGGAACAAACTACGCACCATAACGGGGCTTCTTACGGGACACTTTCCCACAAAGGAGCACCTGAACAAAATAGGGCTGTATAACGGAGACCTCACATGCAGGAGATGCAAAAAGGACACTAAAACAGCTCTGCACATATTATGCAACTGTGAGACGCTGAACCACAGGAGGCAAAAACTAAATGGAAGACCCCAAATGACTCCAGAAGACTTCTACAACCAACCAGTAAAGAACCTGTATGAGCTAATACAGGGAACGGATTGGCTGAATAGGCTGTAGTCAGAATGTTAGGAGAATCCACAATAAGCCCAAGAGGCTGAGGTGGTGCCGGCAAAGGGACGGCTCCTTTAAAAAAATATATATATGGTTATAACCATTTCAGCAGAAGGGGGCAAAACGAAAAACGATGTTTAAAAATACTTTTAGATGTAGCCAAGTCAAACAAATAATTTAAAAAAAACTTAACATTATTTCTTTCACACAACTTGAAAAATTGCTTTAGGTCGTGGCACTCGACTTTTTTTGTCTTAGGCAGCGCCTTCAATAAAGCTTTCCCCTTCTAAACCTATCAGATGAATTAAAAACCAAAACCCTCCTCATGTAAAAGCTATAGCTACGTGACTGTGAAAAGTATAGCGTTCATATACATACTTTTCGGTATGTACTCAAGGGGCAAGGGGGAGGTAAGACTAGGCGTCACGAACGAAATTCAGCAACTACGAGCTGCTACTAGCAGCCAAAAGTGAATAATCGAAAACACCTATTATAACCTTGGTGTGCTTCATCGATTATTAATGTCCTTTTAACACATCGTTGGAAGTAATGGAAAAAAGGCAGGATGTGCTTAATCCTAAACAAAATATCACAATAATGAACCGTTTAAATGTATTACAAACGTTAATCCAATACTTTGACTCAAAAAATTTAATTGGTTGATGTTAAAATTACGCGCAAGCGCGACCTATAGATCGGGAAGAATTACATGATTCAAAATAGGATGCAGGAGTTCCTTACGTAGCGGCAATGTGTCTTACGTCTTTTTCTAATGTCTCACTGACAATTCTCGCCTGCCTGCCTTAAGCCTGTTATCTCAATCTATAGTAGACTGGACTGTCTAGCACTGCTCTAGAGTTTGTTCAGCCATACTTTGCCGTTACGTCATACATTGTCTAGCTTGCTCTCTCATTCATGAAATGGATGAGACGGAAATAACGTATTTCTTATCAAAATAATTTTTGATTGTCTAGTTGTCAAATTTTTTCTGTTGTGTCAGTTAGGGATAAAAATTAATTTCTACTTATTTTTTCTTGACAACGGTAGCTGGAACGCTACCGAAACGTTGAAATAAAGAATTTAAAAATATTGTGGTTTAATTTCCCAAGAAATTAAAAAAAGAATGAATAATATACCACAAGGAACATACAGAAGATATTTTATCTATTACTTTTGACAGCTCAGTTGTCATATTTTGTAAAAATTTCATTGATTATAATTTTAAGGTTGAGTGTAAAATAACATTCAAGTAATATAAGACATACGTAAAACAGCACATTATGAACTTACGGCAAAGGATGGCTGAACAAACTCTACCCAAGTCAAAAAGAATAGTGTTTATAAGCCGATACAGCTATATGGAAGATAGCAAACCAACTTTATGTTAGGAAAATAGTGAGTGCGAACTCTGTTAATTGCATAGCGTCTAGAATCAAGATGTAAAGTACAGGAATGAGTGAGAAATAAGATGCAGACTAATGTGCCTAGAAGAAAGAAGCAGAATACATGGTTGTGCAAAGTCTTATATACGAAGATGAATTGGAAGGTCCTAATATATCTGACATCTAACATCAGAAAGTTTTATTACAGTTTCCTGTTATATTGTTGTATTCAATAAAGCGTGCTATAAAGCAATATATTGTGGGGAAATTTATATTTAATAACTATCTTATAATTACAATATGTTTATTAATTTTAGGGTTCGTTATCCGAAGATAAAACACTTGTCAAACTCACTCAATCCCTGTCACTTCTTACATTTCTTTCGACCCAACCTTCAATTTTGACAAACATGTCAGTTCATTTTTAAAAATGTCATTCATGAAATTTTGATTTTTTACAATAAATGCAGTGATAATTTTATTGATTAAAATTTCATCTCAACATTCCCTAAAGTTCTTCAAAACTATATTTTTTTTCATTTTTTTTTCTAATTTTTTTATTTAATCAAACAAAATATTTTTGGTTTACCCCAATTTATAAAGTTCCTAAAACTATTAATTAATTAACATCTAATGATCTAATTATCAACATCTAATTAGGTTTTTTTTATTCTGAAATATTGAGCTTGAGACAATATTGAGAGTGCGTTACTCATGTTGCTACTTTTTCTAAAATCAAATTTCCCAAAATATAATTTTTCTCTAACATAACCTTGTTCTGTTTCCCCCCAATACTGTTTTAAGAATAATCTTTCAAAATCGTTAAAATCATTAATAATTGTATCATTACATGTTAACCAGAGCAATGGTTGATTATTCAAATGAGACCTAATTGTTTCCTTCAAATCTTCAATATTAAACATATCTCTTAATTTGATCTTAAGACATCTGATAAAAACCTTTGGATGCATTTTACGTATGTCTCCATCAAATTTCAAACTACTTTCTCCATGATTGCAAATGTAATTGATTCCTTGTGTATTATTATTATTTTGTTGGGTTTTATTCTTTATGTTTTGAATTTCACTTTCCAATTCCATCATTTTCTTCTTAAACTCTTCTTTTATTTCCGTTTCTAAAATTTCAAAGTCCCGTGTATTCTTATTTTCTTTAATTTGTTGTAATTTTACATCCATTTCCCTTATTAATTCTCTCTGTGTTTTCAGATTCATTTCTTCTGCTATCGGTATATTCAATTGTATACCTTGTTCTACATCTTGTATCCTTTTATTATTTTTCATAATGTTTCTATCTACCTTTTCTATATGTTCTTTTCCTTCTCCACGCATCTTGTTCACCATATCTTTTATTTCCTGTTTTCTATCTGTACTTTCCTGAATTAAGCTTGATTGTAATTTATTCATTTTTTCTTCTTGTTCTTTCTTATACCTTTCAAATTGTTTTCTCATTTCTGTTAAGTGCTCTTCGAATTTCTCTTCTTGTCTATCAAATTTTTCATTGATTTCTACCTTTGCACTTCTTATCTCTTCCTTCGTGCTCTTTATATCTTCTCTTGTGCTCTTCATATCTTTTCTTGTGCTCTTCATATCTTCTCTTGTGCTCTTCATGTCAGACATAATTGTTCTCATCATTTCCATTAATTCTTCAGTTCCTTTCGTTTTTTCCTCGGTGTAATAGCGTACTTCTTTTATGATACTATCTCCTCTTTCTTGTCTTGTTGTTTTTTCATCTTCAATGGCTGTAGTTAATCTATCTTCTAATGTTTGTTTACTTCCTTTTGTGTCCAAGTTTCTTAATTTTAAAAGTTCTTTGAGTTCTTCCACAGTCAAATTATTAATGTCAATTTTTTCTTCATTCATTGTAAAATTTTCCAAAAATTCTCAGTTGTTATTTTTTTAATTATAACCCGTTTCTGTCACTGAGTCAAGTGTTCCACGTTGGGCGCCAATTGTTTTGAAATTTATATTTAATAACTATCTTATAATTATTACAATATGTTTATTAATTTTAGGGTTCGTTATCCGAAGATAAAACACTTGTCAAACTCACTCAATCCCTGTCACTTCTTACATTTCTTTCGACCCAACCTTCAATTTTGACAAACATGTCAATTCATTTTTAAAAATGTCATTCATGAAATTTTGATTTTTTACAATAAATGCAGTGATAATTTTATTGATTAAAATTTCATCTCAATATATTGAAGAATAATTGTAATTACTCTGAAGCTTTATAAAGTTTTGTGAAATTTTATTCGAAAAGTAGGTAGATGTTTCGTATTAGTTGAACGGTTACTGTTTTTAAAAAATACCTCTCAAAACTTTATAAAGCGTTAGAATAATTATACTTATTCTTCGGTATCTATCTAAGATCAGGATTGGTGCGGAGAAAAAAAGGATAAAGGTACACTAAAAAAAGTTGATTTACAATCCGTACAATAAAGTTATTATGGCAAATAAGCAGTTATTGTTATTTCAACATCTTTAGATAGTCCAGGCGGATAGCATGACTCGAGCAATGAACTGAGCAAACATTCTAAGCAATGTTATGAAGAATAAGAAGCTGTTGTGATTTAGGCAATAAAATTTTCAATAAATAGTATTTTCAATTAAAAGTGTTGAGATATGAAGATATACTTTTCGACACTGTTCTGTTCAGCTAGTAGAGGTAGGTACTTACCTGTCGATCTATGTAGACATCTTACCTTTTTTCAAAGTTGGAATATTAGAGTAGATAATTGATAGTAATGACGGTAACTCGTCTGGAACGATCAAAGAGTTGCAGCCTGGAAAAAAATCCAAAATACGATGAGCATTCTGTCAGTTTCCCTACTGATATGAATTTTAAAATTATTCCACGATATTGACAACCCAGTATAGTTTCAACGAGTTAATTATAATAATTTTAAGGTCATGATTTGCGTTTGTAGAGGTGACGAAAAAACACACAACAGAAGACAAGAAACAACCGGTTACACAGCCAACAGCCATTTCGGCTAGTGTTGCCGCCGAGACGAGAGATTCTCGCCTCGTCTCGCCCTCTATCGACGAGACGAGAGACCCGACGGGACGAGACGAGAGAAGTACCCTCTCTCGTCGAGAAATTCTCGTCTCTCGAGCAAAAAACGTTATATTTTTTGAGATTTTTGAATATATAATATTACCAAAGTCTATATAGACTTTGATATTACCTAGAATACAATGATGTACGTTTCGACACAAATTATACATTATCTGGAAATTTTTTAAAATATTCTTAGCAGGCTAATGGCTTTTTTAAATATTATCACAATTTTTGCTTGAGAATGAAATTGAGGTAGAAAACAGAAAAAATATAATACTTGAAGCAACCATAGGCGTAGTATCTATAATTTGTGTGAAACGTAGATCATTGTATAGTCTGTACAGAAAGTACGAGGAGTAATAAACCCTAATTAAGTATGCAAAACCTTTACAGGGAGCACCATGAAATTTTTGATAAATCTCTTACTTTAAATTACATTTCTTCCGTAAATCTAAAAACCAGGTAGATCGACCCCGTATTTGTTTCAGTTGTAGCAAAGTTTAGGGTTTCTTCATTGTTAAAGGATTAGCAGATAAGCAATAACGCAATGCAGTGGTGTGTATTTTGGGAAAAAAATACGTTTTAAATTATAATATAATAAAAAATGAAAAGAAATAATTATTGGAATACATTTATTACTTACATTTTATTCTATATCCGACTCGGAAGAGGAAGAATCGTTGTTGACATTAATAATAATAGGGTCGATTAAATCATCACAAATATTGTCAATTTTCAACATATTTGCCTCTACTTTGATAACATGCTCGATACAGTTTGTCCAATTTTCCTTACTAACATGACTTACAGCACTCTCAAACAATTTCACAACATCGTTTATTTTAAAAGTAGTATTTTTTTCCAACTTCCCCCTTTACCTGAGCCCATATTAATTCTATGGGATTAAGTTCACAATGATAAGGGGGGAAGTCGAAGAACTGATATACCGTGAATGGTAACTTGCGTTGTCCATAACAATAACAGCCCCTTTTGGAATCAGATCCAACATTTGAACAAACCATTCCTCTGTAATAAGTACCAATTGGTAATTACAGTGGTAATTACAGTGGTAATTACCGGATATTACATTGGTGACAGCGGTTTTCGGATTTTTTTTATTTTTCTTTTAGGATTGATAGATGGAAGAACAAAGGGTTACGTCATTACCACATTCCTCCGCTCCCATAGACAAATTTCAGTTTTAATTTTTGAAATCTATAAATTATTTTTTTTTAATGCAATAATATTTAATAAAATTAGCGTAACAGTACAGTTACATATAAATAATAAATTGCAAGAAGGAAAAAAAAATTTGCATATACAACGTTAGTTCATAATATGAAAAATATCTAGCTTTGTTTTGTCACAGTAATTTAGCTGAGTAGGTATTCTATACTATTTTTTGTGAAATGCTTGTGGATACAAGGTCACGAGAAATATAAAGAGAGTGAAATCAATTGAGTAGACAGGGCCGTCTCTTAGAACTTAGTTTTATTAACATAATTATTTGCAATTTTTTTTTCTGTCTTAGCTATAAAAAGAAATTTTATTATATTCAAGTTATAATAATTAAGCATAAATAAACAAGTAGTCAATTACTATTTTATCAGCAAATTATTATTTTTTATTTTCAATTAGTGACTTATTGGTTTTAAACTATAACTAAAATAAATTTTATTCTATATTTTTGTTTCTCACAATTGCAAAGGAATAGACTTTTACTAGAGGTACATAATCTCAAACCGCAGAAAAATAAAAAAAACGAACATAACCCAACTCGCAACCATCCCCAGCTCGCAACCAACCCAACTCAACCCCCTCCCCCAAGAGTTTTTGTTTGTTTTGATTCTTTTCAGGAGATTCTACAAAAGGTAAGCTAGTTTAGTGCTGTGTGCTTATTTAAAATTAAATATACCAAACTACAAAAATGCCTACTAACACTAATATAGGTGCTAATCGACAAACGTCAGGAGCAGCCGTCACAATGGCAGCTGAAGCTTCAACGGCTTCTGGACCATTGGTGGTGCAATTGCCGCCACAACCACTAGGGGTAATTGCCAAATTAATGACTATCCAAATCTAGCAAATAAAAATATTGTTGGTAGTCTTGATTCTTATCTAGAGAAAAGGACTGATCACCCTGGAGTAATAGAATTATCAAGGCGACCAAAGTATTCTTATGTTACAAAAAGATTTTGAGTAAATAATAAAAAAATAAAAAAATTATAAATATGATTATAAAATAGGGAAATTAATTTTAATGGAAAATTCGCGAACAATTTACATAAATCAGGTAGTACAGAAAAAGGTACAGTTGGGACAACGTGTCAAAAATTGACAACGATAGATACTAAATTGCAGGATAAGTAACTACAGAGTACAGTGTCTGCGAAGAATTTAGTTACAAGGTGATACCCATTTTGCCTCAAACCCGAGGCCAGCAAATAAGCCGAACGTGTAAATACACGTGTTACGAGGTATCAAAGAGAAAATAATAATGGCTTGTTTAATAGTGGAATAAATACCCCATAAAGGGAAGTGCTAAATGCAGGAAAAAAGGAAGAATTAAAGGAAATAGAATTGCCAAACCAGGCAAATAAAGGAATACATACCCCATAAAGGGAAGTGCTAAGTGCAGGAAAAAAAGAAGAATAAGAGGAAATAAAGTTGCCAAACTAGGCAAATAATGGAATAAATACCCCATAAAGGGAAGTGCTAAATGCAGGAAAAAAATAAGAATTGAAGGAAATAAAGTTGCCAAACTAGGCAAATGAAGGAATAATAATCCCAAAAAAAAAGGGAAGTGCACAAAAAGGAAAATAAAAAGCTATAGAAAACGTACAATAAAGGCCAAGCTAGGCTAACAAAAAAAAAGTTGTACAGAAATAGTTTGAAAGTAGGTAGGGAGAGAAAATAAGATAAAAAATTTTATACATTTACACGGCCGGTGAAGTAAAATTTTTTTTTAAGTATTTGTAGCAAAACCTACGACAACAAATGTTTATATATCGCTTGCATACCTATACATGGTGAAGTTCAAGTTCAAGGACACAAAAGCAGCTGATATTTGAATAAACAATTACTGATGCTCCAGTGACAAAATGCGAGATTACGATTAACGTGAGTTCGCCAGGACCGGACTGGAATGAAGGTATACTAATTAAAATGTCGAAAGCGACACAGGTGAATATTTCTATAACGAAATTCCAAAGGAAAAGAGTTTGAAAAAAACATGGATTAGTGAATCCAAAATTAAAAGGTGCACAATATGGAGAAAACTACTAGGAGAGTAGATAAAAAGGAAAATTTATAGCGGAAAGTGTCTGCTTCAATAGAGAAACGCATTAACCCACCCTTACGACACAGAAATGGCAATCAAAACAAACGTATCCGTAGTAGGTCGACGCTCTACCTACCAGAATTAAGGGGGTCTGTCAAAATGAAGTACGAGGGTTAGTTTAACGTACCTGCGCGATGCCCTATGGTTACTGTGGATACTAACAGGCAACATCCCTGGACCACGTTGAATTGACACTCTGCTACATTAAGGCAAGCACCCAAGATAAGGTAACACTAGTAGCAAGGACAACCGGTTCATTATCTTAATAAGATATTTTGATTATCTGTACAGAGGGGTTACGCAAAGTAAAAAAAATGGGGTTTCTCGTCAGTTGTCTCTAGATAGGTTAAATGGTACAGCAGTTCCCTCTTGCATGGGGAAACCAAACAATTTCAAAGGGAAAAATTCATTTTAATTTTTTTTAATTTTGTATATTATTTACTTAGAGAAAACTAGAAGGGGTTATTCAACTTAGATAAGTAAGGTTACAGGAGACCAAGGAGATTCATTTTACTCAATTATTTTAAATTAGTTAGTAAGTGAAATTAGAAAGGGTCATTCAACTTAGATAAGGCTACCGGAAGCCGGGAAAATTTTTTTATATAAATTTTTTTCGAGTCAGCTATTGACAGTAGACATTAAGGGGATTACTTAATCTAGATAAGGCTACAAGAAGCCAATAACAGTTTTAAGGTTTTTTTTTTATAATTTTTTTTAAGTCAATCATTGACATTGCATCCAAAAGATTTTATGTAATCTGGACAGGGCTACAGGAAGCCATTAACATTTTTTATTTTTTTTGTCTTCCAATGACATAAAAACATAAAGGGTTCACTTCAGTTAGAGAAAGCTAGAAGCAGCCATAGTTGGTCATAATTCTTTCACTGAAAAAGGAACTTTACTACATTAGGACTTATAAAAGCAAATAGTTACCATTATGTAATGTGATTATAAGTACCAAACAACAGAATACAAGTACGTTAATAGGTGCATGTACACTGTTAATATTATTTCATTTTATTACTTTATTTTACATTTTTAATATTTTTTCTATATTTTTGTCGCATTTAGAATAAGAAAGTGCGTAGTGAATCGGAACTCATTAAACTCGAATTTTGTTGAACCTAAGAAAATAGAACCAGAACTAGGAGAAGAAAATGGTCAACCGACACAATACCATGACTACCCTAACGCTAATCTTCGCCATACTACATGGTTTAATGACCTACGATTGTACGGTCGCGAAAACCAACGCAACGGTAATATCGCTAAAAGACATTTAACCGGGCGTGCCCCCAATAAAACATACGTAAGTGAAACAGTGTCAGTCCAAGTGTTTCAACGGAACACGAATGGTTTGGAGCTGCAACGTCGAAGTGACAAGATTAATTTTTCACTGTGGTATGCACAGCCACACATCCATAGTCAGTGACGGACAAGACACATACATAGAAAAACTAGGAGCAGAAGGCCTGTACACACAACAAGAGATTAAGGAAGCACAAAGAACGTTAACATTTGGCACAGAACGAAAAGCAGTAGAGAATATACTCATAAGGCGGACAGCGGGGCTACCAGCAACAGATCAAGGTTACAGAGTCACGAGTATGTTCAGCGAGAAGGAACTAAAAGAACTCGCCCATTCCACCATAAGTCATATATGGGGATGGTTCTCAGAACTTGGATCATTCGTAAGTGGCCTCATAGGATTTTACGTTGTATATAAAACTTTACATTATCTATGTGGAGTAATAATGAATAGTTTAAGAATTTATCAAACCATAGGCTGCGGAGTAGCTATATTCGCAGGCATATGGTCAAGCCTAACGTCATGGGTACTACACAAACACGACTTGAAAAAGAAATCCAAAGAAGAGATTGAACTCACGAAACACGACGAGGAAAACCCTCAAGAAACTCATGGACAAGCATCCAGCACTGCTCACTGGACTGACTCGCGCGACAGTATAAACTCTCCATAAAAAGTGCGCGGAACAAACTTTTTTTACCATAGTTTTAAATTAATAATTAACAAAAACACTTTAAATTCAAGTGCAATCAGAGTGCGCGGAACAAACTTTTTTTACCATAGTTTTAAATTAATAATCAACAAAAACAATTTAAAGTCAAGTGCAAACAGAGTGCGTGGTAAACGAAAAAATCGCAATCGTATGGCTAACAACAACTAAAAAGAAGTCAACACTACAAGGAAAGGTGAATCCCACGAGAGCATGGTGCAACATGCAACTTATCATATTTTCGGTCCTTAGACCACCCTAATTAAATTCGACAACTGTTTGTCAAATCTCAAATCGTCCTCGCCCCATTCCACGGGCACAGTATTGAAACCATAGCGGTTTCCCCCCCAATGTTTCCGCCAAACTAGTAATGCACTAGCAGCAGTGAAGGACACCCTACCCTTCACTGTACGAATTGTTTTTCAATCACCAAAAATGTATATCCCATTACAATACTAAAGATGGATGAGGCCAATGGTAAAATGGCCCAACCACCCAGCTGAACCGAGGAGCAGCAAAGCGCAACAGGGGAGTCATAGGTATTACATCAAGAAGAAAAAAGGAAAAGACTGTGCGGGCGAACAATGAAAAAGTGTCTCAGTGCCACGGTGAATTCGCGGTAACATGTAACGCAGTGGCGCAACTTTGTACTTAGATAAGTTTAGCGTAAGGGGAGCACGTAAAAGGTGTTGGACAGGTAAGTCCAACACTTTTTCAAAGGGGGTGGCAATGTAATAAGTACCAAGGGTGGAATTATGGAAAACATCACCCTGTATAACAAATTTCAAGTATATTCAAAACAAAATTAACTTCATAAAAATATAATTTAAATTCAAGTAGCGTAGCATATTTCAATCAGACTAAACAATGCTGACAATGCACAGTGACACACTTACAAAGTAAACCAAAAGGTACCCAGTTTCGAAAACACGAGTTCGCTGATGAAGCAAAAGCGATCGTGGGTTACAAAGTACAGGCGTGTCCAATAAGAAAGCAAGGAAGGAAAAAGTGGTGAAAAGCTGACTGGGCAAAAATTGCCCAAAGCTGGACGAGACAGAAAAAAGGACAAGTGAGTTGGGTCCCTAACACGGTTGCGAGCGGTTGCCCCATAGAGTTCGCGGTTAGCGGTCATCTGGGAAAATCCAGAGTTATATTTTGACTTGTAAGACAAAAGTAGTGCGGAGTTCAAAATAAGTTTCGTTGCGACACTTGAAGGGTTTTTTTTTAGAGAGCGTCTACTGTAAGCGCTTAAAGAGTAATTCGGTAAAGAGGGTAGTGAACGGCCAAATAAGATTTGCTAGAGGCAAATAGGTTCGATAAAAAGTCTACCCCATCCGATACGTGTGTGAGTGTCAACGAATAAACCGGGTAAGAAGTCTTCAGCATCATTGAAGAGCACCCTACCTGCACATTGGTGAGTCTGCTTGAATCTTGTACTAACTGTGAAACAAATATTTTTGTAGTTTGGTTAGCCCGTATTTTATTGCCACCTCATGCACATATTATTTTTTATATTTTATTCTGGAATTTTATATTTATTTGATATCTACTGTTAAAAGGGATTCAGTCGTAATCCTCAAAACTGAGGGGTGAGGAGCATTTAGCCCCCACCGAAAAGTTTGCAAATAGAGAGTTCATTTAACAAGATAAGCTATCAAGTTTTCATACGTAATCTATAAAACGTTTCTTGCTCATTTACAATTAACTGAATTCATTATCATATCCATATTTTTTTATAATAATATATATCACCAGTATTTATTATTATTATTTTCATTGTTTAGTTTCTATTAAGTATTTAATATTATATTTCGTGACTTATTCTCTATTTCTTGATTTTCTTTTTTATAATAAACCCATTTAAATTCGATAACGTTTAGTTTGCTTCCATACATAATTAGTAAAACCTTATCCTGAACCTTATACCAGACGTAACCCTACACACAAAGACCTCTCATTATCAACAACAACTGATAGCAGCGGAGGCCGGATCTATCCTTTCGGACTTTTCTTACAGGAGTCGTTGATTCCTGTTTCCCACGTACTTGTGGGTGGTGACAGCCAGCTACGCTGCCTTTTTGTTATTTTCAGGGACCATACATATTGGTATTGCCGGATATTACATTGGAGACGTTTATTTTTTTCATAGGATATTACATTGGTGAACTTCACTTAATTACCGGATATTACACCTCGAAGACATCCCCATTCATATCTTCGTGATAGTCCCCCGTGCGT
>CAJUYG010003126.1:0-11449 GCA_910591675.1 Galerucella calmariensis
CAAAACAATATGAGATTCCTAGGACAACTCTTGGATTGCATTACCGATAAAATAATCCAAATAAACGTCTTGGGAGAAAATCAACTTTAAGTTTAGAACAAGAACTTCATTTGGTGGCAAGGATTCATAAATTAGCAGAAATTGGTGTACCAGTTACAAGTAAAGTCGTTAGAAAAAGTGTATTTTCTTATGCAAAAACCCTTAACATATCGACAAGATTTTCTGAAGAATCCCAAACAGCAGGTAGAAAATGGCTTAGACTATTTTTTAAAAGACATCCTGATGTAGTCAGACGTAAAGCGCAACAAATGAATCCAGCAAGGGCTCAAAAGATGAATCCCGTTGTTGTAAATGATTATTTCACAAAACTGAAAAATGTTATGATTAAACTTCAAGCTTATCTGAATTAATTCCACCTTTGCTAAAATGAAATGATATTGGTTGCTTCCATTTTTTCCGTAGGCCCTGGACCATGAATACCAACGCATGATCTGCAAATTTTTATTTTATTTATTTATTTAACGGTCATTCCATTTTAATACAAAATTAGATTAAAAGTGGGCGAATACAAAATGCAACAATAAAAATACAATACTAAAAAAAGCACAAAATATAACAGGAAATCAATGAAATACAATTTAAAATATGAAACAAAATATTACAATTTAAATTACTCATGATGAAAATTAAAATTCGAAGTTGAAAATTTAAGATTTTTGTCTGTTTTTTAAAAGTAGGAATTGAGGTATTAAAAAGTTCTATACTAAAATTAATGTCATTGGCAATTCTGAAAACTCTCGTGATGGATTCATTTTGTTTGTCCATAGTCCGTAGGATGAAATGGAATATTAAATATTTCACTATTTCTAGTTCTTCTACCATTAACATTGAAGTTGATGAGTGCTAATAAATCAGGACAATTAATTGCACCATTAATTAATGCATGTAAAAAAGTTGAAGAACTAACAGATCTACGATTAGATAGCGTGTTTAAATCTAATAATGTTAATAAAGTATAATTTTGAAATGCGCCTTTACTAAGCCCCATCTTAAAAAAACGGATTCCACACAACACAATTATACTCCACATTTGAACGTACCAAGGAACAGTATAGAATCTTGATTGAATGCAGTGACAAATCTCTTGATGATATCATTATAAAACCCAGCATTTTATTCGCTTTTGCAACTATCTTAGAAATATGCGATTGAAATAATAACTTATGATCTAAAACGACACCTAAGTCTTTAACGCTTTTCACTTGATCAAGTGGAGCATTGTTCATCATGTAAGATGTTGAAATAGGGTTGTTGTTCCTGAAAAATGAAATTTGTTGACACTTAGTAGGATTAAGCCTCAACAGGTTTACATTGCACCAATTTGAAAGATTGTCCAAATCACCCTGTAACAAGATAGTGTCATTAGCATTGACTATACACTTGAACAATTTTAGATCATCTGCAAACATCAAAATTTCTGAGTTGCATATAACATCAGGAATATCACTGACATAAAGATTGAACAGCACTGGACCTAGGTGAGCACCTTGTGGAACTCCCGATGTAACGGAGATAGACGTAGATACAGAGCCAGCACAACGTACAGATTGCGTACGGTTTTCCAAAAAGCTACCTAACCACCTTAAAATACAACCGTCAAATCCTATTGCATTCAATTTTGTTAATAAAAGTAACTGGTTAACACGATCGAATGCTTTGATAAAATCGGTATATATTGCATCAACCTGCCATCTTTTCTCTAATGTATTAAGGATAAAATAAAATAATTGCATGCTCTTTTCCTCAAAAAGGTGCTGAAATCCAACTGCACTGTCCCATTTTTTATCGTAGGTAAGGCTTGGTTCTAGAGATATTTCATCAAATATCAAAGAACAGTGTCTATCCAAAACATTAAATTTTTCAACAGAATCCTGTAAAACCTTTTTTTGGGTTTATACCAACATCAAACTGAATTTTATTCAAAAGATTCATTAAGGTCTTTTTAGATGGCAAAGCAAATGTATAGCGAATATCTTTATATGCCTTTGGATCCTGTTTTAATAATGACAAGGCAAAAACTTTGTCGTCAAATGTGAAACGTCTGCCCCTTGCTTTTTTTTGTAACATTTTAATTTGGCTTTGGCTTCAATTAATTTTTGTCTTTAAAAATTCAGTTGACTTAGAGTATCTCATTGCTTTGGTGAGACGTTCTTTGTTTGAAGCATTTTTAAAATTCAAACGACGGGAAACATTTTTTAAATATTTTGCAATTAAATATAATTTTTTTGCATTGGGGGTCAAATCTTTAGCTTTGGTAACTCCAATTTTCTTCAAAATGCTAGATCTGCTTTTGGCACGTTCAGCTGTAAAAACATGATAATTTTTTACAATATACCCTTTTTAATTTTTATTTTTTTTTTATTAAAAAACTACTATGGCAACTTGCACAAAAACGATTGCTATATGAAGTACAATAAGATTATCTAAATATATATGAAGTTTTGATTAAATTTTGCTGTAAAGCTGCACATCTTTGAGAAATTGTAGTAGGTGTTAATTTGCTCAGGATTATTTAGCATATATCGTAGGCTTGATGAGAGGTTATAATGTTGTCTCCTGGTTGAGAATTGGTGACAATCAGACGAAATGTGTTTTATTGTCAAATACGTTTGACAGACTTGACAAAAGGTTCGGTTGCTGGATGTCATTAGGTATCCATGCGTTAACTTCGAATGTCCGATGCGTAGTCTCCTTATTATGACTAGATCTCGCCTTGAAAGTACTGTAGGAGCAGAAAGAGGGCTATTGATTGACGGTTGTATTTCGTGTAAAAATGAACGGTTTGTATCCCAGTGCTGTTGCCATATAATTTTCGTTCGTGTTTTGATGTGGGCCTTCAAGCCTACCAATGTGTGATGGTAGCCAAATTATAGTAACTGATATATTTTGGGAAGTGTTAAGTTGGTGGTATGGGTCTTGGATGTTTTGGGCAATTGGGTGTTGGGTAAATATATTTTGAATAGTCTGGATTGAGGCTAGTGAGTCTGTGCATATAGCTACATGCTCATTTGTTGAAGTGATGTGTTTACGGGCTTGAAGTATGCTAAATAATTCGCCAGTATGAACGCTGCATAGAAGAGGGATAAGGGAGGAATGAATATGAGAATGGGACGTTGTAACAGAGCAGCCTACTCCTCTTTCATTTTTTGAGGCATCAGTATATAGAACTAGATCAAATTTTGTTGGAATGATGATTTTGTTTTACGTCATAGTTAAGGCTAGGTTGTGTTCGCAAATATATGTAAAATATCTAGTTATAAAAGAGAAGAAGTTTGAGTTTGACAAATGTAGGTTAGAAAGATGAAAAACATGTGTAATAAAATAGTCGTTAAGTAATATGAAAAGTAATAAACACAAATATAGTATTAAATATGGTGTATTTTATCATGGTAGCATAGGTCAGTGGTTTATAAAGTGAAAAGAAAAAGGAAATATTGAAGGATGGCAGAGAAAAAGGAAGAATTTATTTTACAAATGTTTGATGGCGTAGATTATGCGAAATGGAAATACAGGTTGAAACTATTTTTGGAGATGAAATCGTGCATTGAAGTAATTGAAATGGAAGCAAGGCCCGCTGCAATTAAAGAAGAAGATTGGCAAAGAAAAGAAATAAGAGCAAAGAATTATATAGTAAACATCATTTCAAATAATCAGTTAGAATTAATTATCTCAGAAGAAAAAGCAAGAGACATGCTAAGTAAGTTAGATTCTATGTATCTTGTCAAGAATAGTGCCCTAAAATTAATGTGCAAAAGAAAGCTGTTGGATTCAAGAATGAGAGAGCATGAAAATCCTGTTGAATTTTTTAATGAATTTGAAAAAAGGTGCAATGAACTTAAGAATGCAGGGGAGACAATCACTAATGAAGATAAGCTAAACTATTTCTTATTAAGCCTCCCAGAAAATTTATCGCACGTTGTTGATATTATTGATGCTTTGCCAGAAAATAATAAAACTGTTGAATATCTTAAAACTAAACTGTTAATGGACTTTCAAAAAAGAGCTGCAAATCCAAGTGTGAGTACAAATAATCCACATGCATTTAACATGCACACATCCCGACCAGTATCAAAATCTATGCCAAGTACCAGTAATAATAGATTTGTGTCATCTCAAGTTAGATGTTTCCGATGCAATAAATTAGGGCATACCCAGCATGTATGTAGAAGTTCTTATTACAATAACAACAATAATTCAAATTGGAGAGGTTCAGTGAGAGGAGTCTATAATAGAGGAAGAGGAAGATTTCAAAGTAATAGACATTCACCCATACGGTACCCTTCATGAGGGAGTCCGACTGGCAACATGTACTTATAACAGCATCGTATATTTAAAAAATGAAACCATAGCATTATTCAAATTGGACATTCGAGAACTGTACGTTTACCACAAAATTAGTGGAAATATACAATTGAATTGTTAAATTTTTAATTTGAAGTTATAGAAATTTTTATTTACTAGATTTTTTCTTAAGTGGGTCGTAGAAAAAATATGCTGCTCGACTCGTGTGGATTGTCCATATCGCACTTAAACGATTAAGCACTCCGCCTACGGCGTCGTGCTCAAACTTCGTCCTCGTGCGATATGGCTATCATATACACACTAGTTGCACATACTACAATTTCTTGTAAATATGCCCTTTTACATTTAAAAACAACCTGCCAAATGTCAAATCAATTTATCCATCCATTTTAAAGTTATCGAATTAAAACATTCAAGTTTTCAAAATTTCAACACCCTGTATTTCGAAAAGTAAATGTGCTAGGCTAGACCCCTTAATCGCGCAAAAAAATTATGGAAATAAAAGTAAAAATTTATCCGAAAAAATTCAAGTAGATCACCAGCACTGCGAATACCAGCTTTGCATACAATTTCAATATAGCATCGGTGGTTCAGTGGTAGAATGCTCGCATTGCACGCGGGCGGCCCGGGTTCGAATCCGGGTAGGATCATATTTATTATTATGAATCGCTGCTTCGTAAACGAGAGAGACTAAGGAGGTACAAGCACGCAAGCAAGGCACATAACGAAGCAATGTAACATAACGTAGCGTAACGTAACGCGTAACGGTCAGATCTTTTGGGTCGCGACCCCTGATCGCTCAAACATAACCTGGCGTAAAGAACTAAAGTTCCAAAAAACAGTTAAACGTCACAACATAGTTTAAAAAAGTCACAGCACAACATGCTAAAAAAATTTTTTTTCACAGATATAATCCTATTTCTAATTCGGGAAGTGTACAAGTCTTTGTCTGGAGTCAAGTAGGTCGATGTCTACTCGATTTTTAAACTGGTTCACTGAAGTGAAGTTTACTGTCTCCTCTCTCAAAGCATTCCAGCTGTAGACCACTCTATTTGTAAGAAAGTTTCTTCTTGGTAACTTGGCACATTCTTTTTTTTGCAGCTTCTGGCTATGTCCCCTTGAGTAAGTATTCTGACTATATTCAAAAATGTTGAGTGGGATGCTGTAATACCCTGACAATATTTTGTGTGTTTGGATAAGACCACCTCTAGTTCTTCTTTCTGACAGGGAAGTTAGCCTTAACTGTCTCAGTCTTTCTTCATAAGCAGCTGTTTCAGTTCTGGTGGTATTTTAGTCACCCTTCTCTATACTTTTTCTATCAGTTCAATGTCCTTGACGTAATACGGACTCCACATGCTAACTGCATGTTTTAGCATCGGACGTATTCTTGACTTGTAGAGCTTAAGTATAGTGCGCAAATAAATATAGATTTCAATAGACAAATGATTGACATGTAAGAAAATCTTATCAATAACATTCTACATCATAATTAGGTTGCAGTTTATGATGTCATTTGGATATTCATTCTCACTCTTGAAAATTGGGTATTTTTGTAGAAAACTATTTTAATAAAAATTGCTTGCTGTGAAGATAAAAAATAAAGATGTCAAAAACTTGGTCAGTAATCAAGTTTCCTGAAGAGGGCACTGTTGAAGCTGTTCCAACATCATGGCTAGGAGGAAGTATGTGTTATTGGCCATCGTTACCTCAAAAAGACACATTATTGGCCATCCAGTCTAGTCAGAGTTCTCAAAAAGATTGGCAGTTATATACATTCGAGTCATTCAGGAACAATGTTTTTAGTAAGAATAATATATTGCCAAAGTATAATTACTGAGAAAAATATTAATACTTACTGTAATCAAGGGATTACATTCATTCAATTGGACATAAAGTATTAAAAACACCACTTACCTAGGTCACCCAAGAACAATAGGTGAGTCTTCATTTCAATTTTATCACTTGGCTAAAATTCTTTTATGATTATTTGGTAGGATTACATTGATCTTTCCTGTTTCAGACCTTTTTCTTTTTACTCATTCTCTTCTTACACTTTACTTTTCCTATTGTATTACACACTACATATTACGGGTGTAATTGGATTGATATATTGGATTGTCATCCATACTTTGCATGAAGGGCAGTACTTATAACAAGTATAATTGAGGATCTGGAAGTATCCTGAGAATCGTGGAATCATCTGTGTTGGTATAACTGGGAGTGAGGATATGCCACTATCACCCTGTACCCGAAACTGATTCCAGTCACTATTTCATAAGGAAGTATACAACTCACTGGGAAAAGCAGATATCTTCAAGTAAGCCTGTTCCATTAAATTAACAAGGGTCTTGTATTTTATGTACTGAGTGACAATTACGTTCCATAAGAACACCTGGATTAAGACTTGTAGTATTATAAGATACACACCTTTCTTTTGTTGTCTGTATATATGAACTTCTTCTAAGAGTAGTTGAACTAGATACTGGAACAAGTGAATATATTAGTAGGTGAACATTTACATAAATAATTCTACGTAAGTACACTGACCTTTTTCTAAGATTGAAAGCTATAAGTAAATAGTAAATTGATCCCCATGAAATCAATGCAAAAGAATTGACATAGTACTCCGAAACTTTATAGTAGGCACTTGATGTCAACAATCTTTTTACCTCTCTCCTAAAATGCATTTTGTTATTTATTTTCCTAATGTTTAATGGCAAATGATTAAATAATCTTTTACTATCATATATAATAGATTTTTTTGTTATAGAGGAGGTGGGAGTAGGTAAGGAGACTGTATGAGAAGCACGACTAATGTAAGCACAAGCTGAACAGATTTCCAATATCTGTTTATAAACAACTTGTATTTATTATTCATCATGATTTACCATGAATACTATAAATATATTAATTAATAAATTAATTTTTATCTCTGAAATATTTAAGGATATATAAATGTTACGGGTTCATTATATTTTTTTGACTGAATAGGGAATTAATAAAATAATATTCACAATTGAGTATAAGTTTTACAAAAATCAGCTAATCATTTATTGAAATAACCTGTAGTCTTTGTTTACATTGATTAATTTCTATTGACCTTGAAATAAAATTCTTCTTGAATACAAAACATAAACCTTACTCTAGTACTATGGGATTGGAGGATACCAAAAATTGCCTAGCCAAGGAAATTATCATGTTGTCTATCTCTCTTCCCTTTGTCTTCTTTTTTTTCTGGGCCGAATCAGACCATGTGGTTTAAATAAAATCGAATTTTATTTCGGATCTAAAGAGCCCTAGAACAAAGAAAAATAACATCAAAGATAGAGTACGATTGACATCAGTTGATGCACACATTTTGTGGATATACGTACTTTTCTTTATACGGCCGCTGCCCATATTCGGTAAGATACCATGATTTCCGGAGATGCTCATCTAATCACAAATATTCACAATTTCAGGCCAATATTTGAATAACTGGTAAATTAATTAGCTGCTAACTATTCATCCGCAACCTGCCAACCACATTAGTTCGGGTAACATCTACTGCATTCACAAATACATCATACCACCTGCTGTAGAGGTAGAGCTCCACCTGGAGTAGTAAGAAGTAAGAGCTTTCCATTTTGTTTCTATTTGCTTGCAGCCTATCATTGAGATTCACGACTCATCGTAAATTCTGGTTGCCTTCAACATACATGCAAAATTAACTTATACTCTGTTTATTTTCCAACTATCATTTAGAATCACTTTATATCTATAGCACTTTGTACACCGTGTAATACTACATGGGGCCACATTATTTGTAAATATGCATTGATAAGTTCTAAATAAGCTGTTCAGTGTGAGGAATATAAAGAGCCCTGGAATTCATTGATTTCTGGCTCTCTCCCCACGACCCACTCTACCGATCTGAATAGAACACTACAATCTTGAGCTAGTCAAATCTATGACTTAATTTGTTAATACTTATAAACTCAGTATCAGTGGCGAGGTATAATAATTAATCACCCTCCTCGTTACATAAACTATTGGTTAGCAACAACAATTTTTTTAGAAGAATTATTTCAAGATGCATCAAGTCAGGAAAATAGTTATTATTTCTTAAAAATAATGTGACATTTCCTGTTTACAATGAAAATATGAAATTTCTGTGTTTTATTTAATTTATAAATATTTGCAACAATTTTTCTTCATAGCATAATCATTAGTGCAAAAACAAATCTTCTCTCAAAATAGGACTACCCAAATTAACAATACCACAAATAATTGTGAATATATCATCAACAATTGGTACAAAATGCAAAGGAAAAGTAGGTATTCCTGAAAATTCTGAAAACCTTCATCCTCGCATTCAACAAATGGTAACTCCTGTTGTTGAAGCTCCAGTAGTGCTTTAGCTCCATCAAAGTCACTAAATGAGTTCGATATCATATCATCCTTGGAGGTGGAAGGGAGTTGATTAACCTAAAATTTGAAATGACCAATAGTTAGTAAATATAGTTATTTAGTTTTGACTTCAATAAAAATAACCAGCAAGAGAACTTGCCTGTCTTCTTTCAGTAAGTTTTTCATATCTTCTCTTTTTCTCTTCTATCTTCAGACTTTTTGATTTTGTTATAACACTGGACACAGGTAAGTTTTTACTTGGTACAGCAGTCTTTTTCAGGTACCGTTTCTGATAGCCCCCTGAAAAATTGTTAGATGATTACTTCAACCACATTTAATATAAAAAACAAAATACTTACAATTACTAGGAGTTATGAAATCGTCCTCGACAAAATGTTTAGAGCAAACTCTCATGTTTTTGGTAACTCTCTTTCCTATTTTCAATTTGATCTCCCACAATTTCTTTCTATCAACCATAGTCATCATTCCGGATTCTCCAATACTCTCGACTCTCTGACCCTCATTTGGAAAATGATGGAAGGTCAAATCGGGGTTTTTTTATACACAGAGTTACATCCAGGTACACAACAATTTGCTCTTCTGGTCATTTTCACTTTTAACAAACTATTTATCACTATCAATCCTCACACAAATGCACGCTTGGATGTAAATAAATACAAAGCAATCACACTTGCTGGTCACGTGACATTGATGCGAGTTTATTCCGCCAGATAGCGTATCGCTTAGCATTAAAAGTGAATTGAGTCAGGGCGAACTTCAGGTAACCTGATTTAGATTCTTTTTTATAATTGTGATAACCATAGAAAAAAAGTATGAGTCCTCTATGATTGAATAAACATTTGTTTCCTAATTTTATGAAAATTTCCTTGTACAAAAACCCCATCCCTGAGATAGACCTATTAACTTGACTAAATATTTAAGATCAATAAATAAATATTTTTAAAGGGCTACAACTTATTTTCTTGTTCATTATTTTCCTAGCCTATGGAATTGTAAAAAATTGGTGGAACTACAATTTATGAATTTGTATTCCGTGGGGTAAAATTAGTTTCGAATAAATTTGCTGAAGCAGAGTAGGTATGGTTTTTTGGGGAGAAAAACGAAGAAGAGTTTTCGAGATCTAAAATTGGCACAGTTAGTTATGAGTAAGTGTTTTTCACTATGGACGAATATGTCTATTGAATATTTTCAATGATAGTGTACAGCAAACTTATAGAAGTTGTATACTTAAAAGTAGATCTTTTATTATGTAGTGGAGTGACTCTTAAATTTTCAAAATATTTATAATGACAACTCAATCTTTGTGTCAATATTCTCCTTTTATTCCTTTTTTTGATTACCAACAAAGCCCAATCAAGTTAGTTAGCTTTGCATTTTAACAATTTTTGTAAGTACTTATGGTAAGGGGGAAGTCGGGTAATTGTGCGCGGAGGACAATGGTGCGCACCATAATACGAAACGAAAATGCTCATTATTTGTTTAAATCTGTACACGTAGCGTTATCTTTTGGTTGTTATTGAAAGTTACGCTGTCATTCGGGCGATTTTCTGCTTAAACGACCGGGTTATGGTGTTTGCCGGTTTTTCAGGTTTATGTTTATTAGATTTGTCGGTGTGAAAATAAGCCATAACTTTTTAAATAAAAAAGTTTTTATTTCGGTTCTTAGACTAAGATAATCAGTGTAGTTCGGGTTATTATTGGAGTAATTTACTTGAGGTAAATAACAAAGTTTTATTTTTGTGAATTTTTATTACCAGCAAGTTTTTGTCCGTTAATGGTGCGCAATGCGCACAATTAGCTGTCCTTTTAAATTTTAAAAGTTCTTATGGTATTAATTTGAAAATACAATGACACGTAGTTTTTATTGTTTCAGATGCCAAAATATACCCGCAAAACAAATACACAGCACACCCTCTAGCAGGCTAACTCCTTTACTAAATCTCAGATCTAATATATTAGTATTGAGACCATCCGCCGCGCCAGCCGCGCGCTGCGATAGTATACATGGAGCACAGAACTAAAGAAATCTGTGACATACAAGAAAAGGGTAAATTATCCCTCAGAATATAGCTCAAAAAAGGAGCAAGAAGAAGAATAACTAAAAGAGCGGGAAATATGAAATAACTAATGCTCGATTTCACCTACCGTCTCGTAAAGTTAGGTAATATCCAAGTCGAATTTGGGAATTTCTAAACGCAATTTACGTTGGACCACGCGCATTTAGAAATTCCTAAATTCGACTTGGATATTACCTAACTTTACGAGACGGTTGGTGAAATCGGGCATAAGGGTGGGATATTTAAATATTAAATTAAAAAAAAGAATGAATAATATACCACAAGGAACATACAGAAGATATTTAATATAAGATGGATATCCCTGAATTATTTCAAACTGCACATATTTTTTCACACTCAAATGACTGTAAAAAATTCCAATATGTACACCAAGAAATAAACAAAATACAGGAGTGTCTTTATCTTAAATTCGACAAACTGGCTATTGTTGTTAACTATTTTTCAAAAAATGAAATAAGATGAATATACAGTGAGATCTATAAGTATAATTCTACGTAATATACCTATAGTTTATAGTTACATCCTAAAAATAATGTATTATTTACGCTAGAAATCTCAATAATATTTTTGGAAACTTGAAAGAAAACTTCGAAGTTGTT
>CAJUYG010003126.1:11549-23890 GCA_910591675.1 Galerucella calmariensis
AAATACATACATATAAAAATCTCGGAAAAACAGTTCCACCACGGAGAGTTTGAAACTTGAAATCATTGATTATCATAATCCACTCTAAAGATATATAGCTACCATAAACCTTTATTTAAAAGGTGAAATATTGACTTATTAATAGACAAATAAACACAACCAAACACAACTGAAAAGTTGACGGGTGATAACCATTTTGTAACTTTCAATAATTGACAGTTCACGTGACGTTCCCTCCGTCCTCCGATTGGGCGATTCTGCAACGTCACGCTACTAATGCGCTCTCAAGCGGCCGGGCACGATATTATAACTTGGATACAAATTGTAGATGAGAGTTAAACTGCTAGAGGGTGTGCTGTGAACAAATAAAGCTAGCTGGGACGCAGATTTAATGAAAAAAGCTATCTTATTTGTTACAAATTGAGGGACAATTAGAGATGCCGGGCGAAGGTTTGGAATACCTGAATCCACAATTCGCAAAAGAAAGAAAGACTATGATAAAGGCAATGACATCCAGGGTCCTCAATTGGGACGACACTCTATTTTTTCGCAGAAACAAGAAGGGGATTTGGCTAGTCATGTATTAAAAATGGCCAAACTCTTTTATGGCGTATCAAGAACTCAACTTCGGCGATTGGCGTATTCCTATGCATTAGCTGATAATATCCAAAACAATTTCAATGCTACAACGAAAATGGCAGGGAAAGACTGGTACTATCAGTTTTTAAAAAGAAACAACGGATTGTCGCTCAGAAAACCAGAACCAACCAGCATTAATCGAATATCCGCATTCAACGAAGCACAGGTTACACAATTCTTTGAGAATTTAAAGAAGCTTTACGAAAAATATCACTTCAAAGATGATAAGATTTTCAACGTAGATGAAACGGGCATTTCAACGGTCCAGAAGCCATCTAAACGTCTTGGTCCCAAAGGAGTGAAGCAATTCGGAGCAAAAACTTCATGTGAAAGGGGGAAAACGGTAACCGTAATTTGTTGCTTTAATGCTGCTGGTACATGCTACGTACCTCCGATGTTTATTTTTCCCCGAGCTCGGATGACAAGCACATTAGAAAAAAATGGGCCGCCCCATGCAAAATATAGTTGCTCAAAATCTGGCTGGAGTAACGAACAACTGTTTTATCAGTGGCTTCAACATTTTAAGGAAACTGTTAAACCTTCCAAAGATCAACCCGTTCTGATAATTCTGGACAATCACTCCAGCCATATTTCTGTAGAAATTTATGATTTTTGCAAGCAAAATGGAATAGAATTACTAACCATTCCACCTCATACATCCCATCGCTTACAGCTTTTGGATTTAACATTTTATGGCCCACTTAAATCGGCGTTTAACCGCCAGTGTGACAACTATCTTTTACATTTTGAAAGAATAACACCCTACGATTTGGCAGAACTCTTTCATAAGGCCTATAGTCAAGTCGCAACTATTGAGAAAGCTCAATCAGGGTTTAAAGCTGCAGGAATATGGCCATTTCAGCCTGAAAAATTTACCAAAGAAGACTTTTGCCATCAAATAATTACATGTCGACATTGACAGTCGAAGAAGATCATCAAATTGGGTCCGTTATAGAGACTGAAGTTTCCTGTCCCAATACTTCTAAAGTTTGCAAGCAAGTTGAATCTCAGGCAAGCACTTCAACTGCTGGACAAACTATTTCTGGCCCAAGCGGCGTTTCAAGTTGCTCGCTTGAAGTTTTATTTGAAGAATTGAACCCAATTCCAACTCCATCTACTAGTAAAATTCAACGCCGTAAGAAACAGACGTCCGAAATTTTGACAGAGACGCCCAATAAAGACGTTTTGCTAGCCTGCGAGTCACAAAAAAAAGTGAGACAAGCAAATTTGGAAAAAAAAATTAAACAAAAACCGTCAATAAAAGGTAAGGCTAGTGCAAAACATCCCGCTAAAAATAGAAAGGCCGTTAAAAGGAAGGTTTTTGAAGAAAGTGACTCTGAAGAAGACCTATCTGATGGCCACTTATGTGATTTTGGTTTCAATGTGTTATGTGCGGCAGATGGGCTCGTGAGCTTTGCAGTGGTGTTGACTCCCCCGAAGGTTATATCTGTGACTTTTGCGATCAATAATTTGTAGTTTTTAAGTTGCAATAAATATAAAATGTTCTTTGTATCACTTGTTTTAATTCTACCCTTTATATCCTAAAGTTTTTAGTAGTTTTTTGCTTGCGCACAATTACCCTGACCAGTGCGCACAATTAACCGCATAGGGTGGACAATTGTGCGCAATGTCAGTTTTTATCTTATTTTGTCCCTAGGCCCAAAAAATTGTTTTTGTAATATTTGGTTAATTTGGGATATAACCTATAAAAAGAAGAACATCTGTGCCAAATTTCAAAGCTCCATCTACCATACTTTAAAAAATATTTGTTTTTTTTCTTAGGTGCGCACAATTCACCGACTTTCCCCTAATAAAATATATTTTTTTGCAGAAGCAGCACAAAAGGCTTTTCCTGAAGCAATACAAAAATGTGTGGAAAAGGAAATGGCAGAATGGTTGAAGAGGTGCACGGAACGGGAAAAGAAAGAAAACACTTTGAGTTAATTATTTATTTTAATCTTTAGAAAATGTAACTCCAGAAAACATTTTTCAAGGTAATTGTTCTTTATTTTTATTTTTTGAGAATATAACTCCTGAAAACATTTTTTAAGTCAATTGTTATTTTTCTTTATTTGAAAATGTAACTCCAGGAAATATTTTTCAAGTTGATTGTTGTTAAGTTGTCAAGTTGTCAAAAGTTAAAGTTACAAGGTATAAATAAAATGTTTGCTTATGGACATTTTAAAAATTGCCCGAAATGCAGAATTTTGCAGGAAAATAATTTTGTACTACCTGTAGAGAAAATACTTCCTGTGAACAGACACAAAACATCCAGTAGACATACATAAAACCTCAGGTGGACGTACATAAAACCTACAGTGGACATACATAAAACGTTAATGTCAGTACCACCGATACGTCCACTGGACGTTTTTTGTGTACGTTTTATGAACGTCCAACTTTGTGAACTCAGGACGTCCAGTGTACGTCCGTTGCACTTTATGTGTACGTCCACTGGACATTTGAATGTACATGTGTGGACTTCCATTGTAAGTACATTGGACGAATGTGTGCTATCTGGGAGAGTTTCTTGAACACTTTATAAAACATACAAAACCTTCTCAAGATAATAAAGTTTTGTTATTAATGGACAACCACGAAAGTCATAATATAAGCATTCAAGCAATAGACTTAGCAAAAAGATCAGGTGTGGTAATGTTTAAGCTAGGTATATTTCTAAGAATAGGTATTGTTGCAAACATTATGCAACACGAAATACACTGAAATTTATAAGTCTCAAGTTTTTATCCTAGATGTCGCCTGCGGCAAGCATCTGAGGTTGAATCATGCGCAGAAAAAAGATAGCCTGCGGCAGTATGGCACAAAACATGGAACAAGCAAGAGCTCTCGCGTACGAACGCGTTGTAACTAAGCTGTACCATAATTTTGATTATTAAAAGAATCGGGCAAGTACCCACAAATAAAAAACCTTTTCAACAGTGCAGTTGATGTGTAAATGAATCAGTGTAGATGTATGTGAATAAATTGCAGAAACAATAACTGTGTGACGCTACGATACTGAAAATCTCAACACTGGATAAGGTTCGATACAATTGGCGTTTGTCAAAACTTTACCACCAATAGCAGCCGAGTAGGCAGGGCACTATACTCTGTCTGTTTTAGTTGGTAATTTCTGGGACATCAAGTTAGCTGGCGAATACTGTATGTTGTTGTTACCAAAAACTGTTTCGTAGAATTCCACCAGGTAGCTCCTCAAAGATAATTTTTGTATAATGCTGCAACATTTGTTCTCTGTATTTCACTAATAAATTAAAAAAACATTTTTATTATTTAGTTAGTTATTTGAATAAAATGCAAACAAAGTAGAAAAAGTTGTATTTGTATCCATTACAATCATTTCCAAATGCCTGACGGTACTTCGAAGAGCCACCTTGATTTTTTATTAAGGAATTTGAAAAATATAGATGTGAAAAAATTCAGGTGCTAGTTTACCTATTTTAATGCCTACAGCCAAAAAAAGTTGAAATAATCGTAATCCTAATAGGAGGCAACAAAGGGTTGAAAAAATTTTACCTGAAATGAAAGCCAATACAAAGACAAGGGGAGACAATTAACTTAATAGGAGAAGTAGTTCGTTTTCAGTTTCACATCTCTTCCTTTCTTAATACATTGTCAGTAAATAAGGCTGTTTCACTCTCGCATCATCAAAGATGATCGTAGATGTCGCTAGTGACGTTTGAAATAAAATTTGTCAACGTTGCCGCTATGCAGTATTATCTTAATCTTTGGGAATTAGGCTTATATTTTATATCATTATATTTTTTAATGATATACATAATATACAGGGTGATTCATAAGTAATGGGTCAAATTGTAATTCTACGTTCAGAAGGCCAAAATAATAATATTTTCATTAACAATAATGGGTCTTAGTCTGCTCCTTACTGAGGTACAGGATGTTGAAGCGAAAAAAATAAAATAGATTTTTGTTAATAGATCAGCTACTTTTTTACATAATGTCTTGAAAATTGGGTATGAACTAGTTTTTGTAGGGGTTAACAAGAATGTGTGAGAGGATTCGAGTTAACTCGTAGATGTCGCCACATGCGCCATATGAATTAGATGAAATCAGCCACATATTTTTTATCGCTCATTATTTTACAACTTACTTATTTAATTTGGATAGCCCCATCATGTCTGTAGAAAAAAGCTATACTTCTTTGATCTTCAAAATATTAACGATTTTCGAGATATTGGAATTTTACTAATTTACTACACTACATTTCACGGTAGTCGACGTAGCATTATTCTGTTAAGACACAAGCATGCCATGGAATATTGACAGTGACAGTACTACTACTACTACTACTAAATGTGCAGGCGAGCCTTGTCCTGGACAACTCAAGCCAAGGTTCCGACACTGAGGCCACTGGCGGGCCCATTGTGCCAATCCTGCTACCTAGTCATCTATGAAGCCGAGCCCTTCAATAAAGGCCACAACCTTTTTCAGTGGATGCCTGTTTGTGTCTCCAGGAGCCATGACAGTGACTCCGAAGATTCGCCTGCGTAATACAGCCCAGTGTGGACACTCTAAGAGAACATGAACTGACGTTTCATCAGTCATGCCGCAACCCCTACATAGGGAACTTTCCTCTACTCCTAGATTGTAGAGGTGCTTCCTCATACAGCAGTGCCCTGTTGGGAGTCCTGCTATCTTCCTTAGCCTACTCCTTGGTAGTTCAGTGGCTGCCCTGGCGTGTCCATCAGTCCATCCCTTCAGTAGAAGTTTGGATTGTCTAAGACCCTGCAGAGCATTCCAATGAGCGAGGTGCTGATTCCTCAGCCACTTCTTCGTCTCCTTGCGTATTGTTTGTTTTGTTAGGCCCAGGGTCGGGCCCCGGCCGCAGAAAGGAGCTGCCGCCCCTTCCGCAGCACAGTGACAGTAACAACGTGTGTAGGGGAAAGGAGTCGAATATCGATCAGCGGCTAATATCGATCATTTTAGTATAAACAAACATATATGAGTTATAAAGCGATGCAATATGTGCTGCCATCTCTTATGATACAAGCAAATTACCAATACCAACATCGGCCATTTTCAATGTAATGTCGAAATTATGCCGACCGAAATATTTTTTGTGCAGTTTTTTAGTTATTTTTTTGTTGGTTCATTTGATAAGGTATGTACTTGACAAGGTTAAAAGTTCTCAAGTTTCTTCACTGCTAATAATTGCATGATACCTAAAGGTATATTTCATGCCTGTTTACGATACTTTATTTTTTGAGGTTCAAGTTCAAAACAATGGCGTTGTTGTGGCGGGCAATATCGGCCAATGATCGATATCAGCCTCATGCATGTCTCAGTGTTTTTTCTTTACAGATGCTTGCAAAAAATATACTCGTAAGACAACTCGCTCTGCATGGTCAGAGGAAGACATGAAGCGAGCTGTGAAGGCGGTTGACCAGAAGACAAATTCCATAAGAAAGGCAGCTGAATTGAATCAAATACCTTACGCGACCTTGTGCGATAGACTGAAAAATAGATATCCCAGTGAAAAATTAAGGTTAGGAAGAAAATCTGTGTTAAATGAAGACCAAGAGGAAGAACTGGCCAATCACATTTTAAAACTGAGCAGCATGTTCTATGGATTGACGCCTAGTAAAATTAAACAACTTGTTTTCGAGTATGCTGTTACAAATCACTTACCTCATACTTTTAACACCGAAAAGAAATCCTGTGGTAAGGATTGGCTGCGTGGGTTTTTAACCCGAAATCCATTTCTCTAAGGCGTCCTGAAGCTACGAGTCTTAACAGGGTAGTCGCATTGACCCGAAATGATGTAAACCTATCTTACGACAACTTACAACTGGTCTTGGAAAAACATAAATTTCCTGCAAGACGCATTTATAACGTAGATAAAACAGGAATTAGTGGAGTCCATAAACCTCCTCGAATTTTGGCAGAAAAGGGCAGAAAGCAGGCGGGAGATATTACGATTGGCGAAAGGAGTCAGACAACCACCGTAGTATGCTGCATGAGTGCTACAGGAGACTTTGTGCCTCCTATGTTTATTTTCAAACGAGAACGTATGAATACCGGATTGGGAAAAAATGGACCAATAGATGCGATTAACCGTTGCTCAAAGTCAGGATGGATCACTGAAGAGTTATTCCTCGAATGGTTAAAGCATTTCGCTCAATATGTTAAAGTCTCTACGGAAGATCCTGTGTTGATTGTTTTAGATAACCATAGTACTCATTCATCTTTAAAATCCTATAAATTTTGTCGTGAAAATGGGATTATTCTTGTTTCGCTACCCCCACACACCTCTCACCGACTGCAGCCCCTCGATGTCCCCTTTTTTAGTTCGCTTAAGTCAGCATATATCAAAGAATGTGACCTTCATATGAAGTTGTATGAAACTCCTTCGGCATTACTAAATATTAAATGGACTGCAGATGGCTGCCAAAGGAGGTGACACAAGTTTTAATTGAATGTGGCCTTCAAGTACCTATAAAAGTTCGAAGGACCACCGTGATACCACGGAAATAATAAAATAAAACTAATAAAAATGTCTAACAATTTATAGTTCAAAAAGTTCAAACCAGTACATATAAAAATCGAGATGGTAACAAAATCACGCACAAACAAAATAGCGCTACATAAACAGGTATGTTAGAAGTTAAATAAGGAGTAACCACGTCGCATCCAAATGACCCCCTAGTTGGCAACACCGCGAAGATATGATGCCGGTCAATTATTGAAGTAAATGAATTTTTCCAACTAAATATATATTAGTTATCTTACCAAATATATTGCACTAAAACTACTATTCACTATAACTAGGTATTTAGATTTTGATTAAACTAGGCATTGCACCAGAAAATTTAGCATGGCATAGAGCATGCTGACGAGCGACGATTCACATGGTGCCTTGGAGAAACTCACACATGGAATGTATTGATTTTCGGTTGATCGCTATATGTTTCGGCGTTCTTCGGGCCGAGGGTGGCCGAGAAGCCGGCGGTTCTATATTATAACTATTTAAAATTTGGCGGGGTCGACGCAAATGTTAAAATGATTTTAACAGAAGTCCCATCATTACAACAAAATCAAAGTAACCGATATTGCAGAGCTCTTTGCTAAAGCGTACAATCGCATTACTTGTAAGGAAAAAGGTGTGAATGGATTTAAAAATACGGGTATCTTTCCATTAAACAGATACGTATTTGGGGAGGATGAGTTTACTGAAGTAACAGCGAAGGCAGCAGGTGCAGAAGGTGCAGTAGAAGCAGCAAGTGCAGTAGAATCAGCAGAAACAAGTTCCGTTTATCAGGCAGAAGCTGACCAATTAAACGAACCTCCTACACAAAATATTTATTTAGACCCGAAGCCCGGTACTAGTAAAGATCCAGACAGTCCAGACATGCGTCAAGTTACACCGCCAATAGAAGTCAGTCACTAAAAATCACATGCGGCACGGAGAAAGCGGCACCAACGAAGGACATCTTCGTCATCCAGCGATACTTCAAACATAACAGAGGTCTTTGACGATAATGCGACTGATGATGAAGATAAGACCGTTCAATTAAAAAACTCTTCCTTTGAAATCATTCATCCAATACCCAGATCAACAGAAAATCCACGACCTAAGAGAAGAAAACAATCATCTGCAATCCCAACATCCACTCAGCTGCTGGCATCTTCGGAAGTGAAGGAGGCAAAAAGGGAAAAGAAAAAAGTCGACGAAACCGCAAAAAATGTATTCCAAAAAAGAAAATTGGTGAGATCTAAAACAAAGGCAGCTGAAAAAAGACCAAGAATGATTCCAAAATACAGCAACATGAAGAGGGTGCCAAAGAGAACGACGTATGTCCAATATGCGTGGAAACTGGGAAAACCAATAAACTTTGGTGGCGATGTAGATCGTGTGGAGCTTGGATTCATGCTGCTTGTACGAAGGAGTCTCGGCCAGAAGATCTAAATTCGTGTGTGGCATGTGAATAGGCATTGATTGATATTACCCGCCTATGATCGACATTACCCTCCGTAGTGATCGATATTAGCCTACCCTAGGTGGATAAAATCGATCATGTTAAAGTTTTTGTTTGTACGTTTTTTTCATTTTTTTTTATCGAAACAAAAATTATTTGTTTATGTTTTTATGTTGCATAATGAATAAAGTTTACGTTCCATACCTGTAATAGGACTATTATTTAAAAGTTAAGCTTTTATTTCACCCTATATGTTATGTGATCGATATTCGACCCCTTTCACCTAGTAAAGCTTGGACGTTTAATGAAGAGCTCAAAACATTTCATTGTTAGGTGAACTGATTCATTCTTATCCTAACATAAATAAAAATGCCGAGACATAATCACTTTTCAAACGAAGACATGAGAGACATGTTATGCGTTTACGCACAAGAACGTTTTTCTGGGCAAGCAGCATCCAGAAAATATCGTGAAATGTACCCTTACAGAAGGCAGCCAAACCGGAAGATATTTCAAAATATTTATAATCGATTGGGTGAAACAGGCTCATTTCGTCCAAAATATCATACAGGGCGTCCTAAAATTATCAGTCCGCAGCAAGAAGATGACATTTTGGTAAGAATTGCGCAAAATTCTGAAATAAGCACTCGTCGATTGTCTACAGCTATTGGAATACGCCAACCGTCCGTGATTAGAATTTTGCACAAGGAAAATTTATATTCCTATCATTTTACACCTGTGCAAAATTTACTTCCAAGAGATTATCGAATCAGAGTTAAATTTTGTCAGTGGCTAAAAGGAAAATTGAATGATAATCCAACATTCCTAAATAACATTCTTTTCACGGATGAAGCAACCTTTACCAGACGCGGAGTGTTCAATTGGCGAAATAGTCATGCCTGGGAAACCGAAAACCCTCGTTTAAAAAAAGATAGACATTTCCAGCACGAGTTTAAAATTAATGTGTGGTGCGGTGTAATAGGCAATACATTACTGGGCCCAGTTGAATTACCTCCTCATTTAAATGAAAAGTCATATTTGAATTTTTTAAATAATGACTTAGTCGACCTCTTGGGAGATCTTCCATTACAACTAAGAAGAAATATGTGTTTCATGCAAGACGGTGCTTCTCCACATTTTTCACTTACTGTGCGCGAACATCTGGATGAAACATTCCCTTACCGTTGGATTGGACGTGGTAGTGAATTCCAGTGGCCACCTCGCAGTCCCGAGTTTGATCCACTTGATTTTTATGTGTGAGGTTACATGAAATCAATGGTCTATGCTGAACCTCAGACGAGTTATGGAATAGAATTCAAGATGCAGCCAATTCAATACGAAATAATCCTGCTACATTTTTTAAAGTCAGACAATCCTTAACCAAACGGTTAAACGCGTGTATAAATGCTGGTGGTGGCCATGTTGAAAACCTTTTGCAGTAGGTCATAATTAAGCTTAAATTTAATTTAACTTCGCACAACTTTAACCCAGATAGCACACTACATCCTAAAGACGTCCAGTTCATGTCTTATTTAGGTCCAAACGTCCTGGTACGTAGAACGGACGTCCCTAAGACGTCCTTCTCACGACATGTTTAAAACGTATTTGTAGGGATGTTTTAAAGACGTTTTAATTATGTCGATAATGTGTACGTTCAACTCTTTTAGTAATTTTTAACTCGCGCTTGCATCTAATAAAAACTATAATGATTCTGTTTTTCATACTTTTTATTTATTGCTCACTACAAACGTAGAGCACATTGTGAGCAAAAAATATATGAAATTTATAAATTTAACCTATTAATATAATCGTTATATTCCATCATAAACAAACTTTCTAGAACTATAATTCGTGTACTATTTTAAAACTGCAAAACATAGGGAAAATAATATTTAATTTATCTATGCTACAAATAATAAAAATCATGGAATAAATTTTGAATATGGCGCCTTAACCCTCCGATATTGGCGCTATACGTCCGTCGTCTTTGACCAATGACATATGTCCCCGCGCGCTTCATCGTTTTGCGATCTTCGTCTTCGTACGCTGCCGCAATTACCACTACCTATCGATTCTAATATTGAAAAGCGGAGTCGAAGGAAATATATCGATTACTGAGACATTGATATCATTGTTGATTATATATTATAGTTTATGAACGATTATCATTCGGTTTTGCAGAGCACAATCTTTTTCCGTTTTTTTAAGGTTTGAGAAAAAGAGAGGTGATAAAAATACCGTGTAGCTACGCTCAGCCAATGTAAGAATACTGAGATGGTCGATGTTCAGTTCGATACTGAATAAGAAGTATCGATGCCATGGAGTTTCTATAGATCGTAGGGTCGGCACATTTTTATTTAACGCTACTTTTATTTTCCTTTGCTTTTCTTTGTTCTTATATGTGGCAAGTAATTTAATGAAAATTTATTATTTATTCTCCGTTATTGGAATCGTGTTGCTGTGCAGGTATACCGAATTTAAACAAGGTGAGTTTCAATTTTCAATATTGCATTTTACATTTTACTTAATCATGAATCGCTCAAAGGACATGCAAAAATATTATATGCGTGCTAAAAGAGCCGAGCAGCCCTACACTCGTCCAAACTCTCCTGTTCCCTCGACATCAAATCAACCCGGTTCTTCATGCGAACCTATATTTAATAATATTTTATCAGATTCTCTTAGCTCTAGTAGTGATAATGGTGAGGAAATCGAAGTATTTGGTAGCAATAATTCCCCATCAGTTTCTACTTCAAATTCGGATGTTTGTACTTTGATTCCTCCGAATGCATGTTTTAAATCTAGTTTAGCAGAATGGGCTTTACATCATAATATTTCACATATTGCTATAAATGATTTACTGGGCATCATTAAAAAGGAATTTTCTGCTGATCTGCCCTCTGATGCCAGAACTTTGTTAGGGACTGTAAGGAATATCGATATCAAGAAAATAGAACCTGGATCATACTTTCATTTTGGATTACAAAATTGCATATTAAATATTATTCAACATTCAAATGCAGAGTTTTTAGAAAACCCAATTAATCTAAATATAAATATTGATGGTCTACCACTTTTTAAGAGTTCAACAAATCAAGTTTATCCAATTCTTTGTAGTATTGCCAAAAGTAATGTGGTGGATATTGTAGGCATTTATCAAGGGAATGAAAAACCTAAAGATCCCAACTTATTTCTGTTTGATTTTGTAAATGATGCAGTAAATCTTATAAATAATGGTATGTTAATTAATGAGAAACTTTACGATGTTAGAATTAAAGGTTTTATATGTGATGCCCCGGCCAAATCCTTTGTTAAGTCTGTTAAAGGTCATAGCGGTTACTTTTCTTGTACCAAATGCTGCATTGAGGGTGATTATATGGCTGGTCGAGTATGCTTTCCTGGAGTTAATAATATTGTTGTAAGGACCGATTCAGATTTTAGGTCCCAAAAACAGGAGAATCATCACACTGGTATTTCAGTCCTTTTAGATATACCCCACATAAATATGATCAATAGTTTCCCTCTTGATTATATGCATTTAGTATGTTTAGGAGTAGTAAAAAAGCTCTTACTTCTTTGGTGTTGTGGGAAACCAGCAACAAAGATTTCCTTTCAAAAAATTTCAAATATATCTGATTCTCTTGTTAAGATTGCTGTATCAATACCATGTGAATTTAACCGTAAACCTAGAAGTTTAAACGAGTTAAAAAGGTGGAAGGCCACAGAGTTTAGACAATTTTTATTTTA
>CAJUYG010003127.1:0-23879 GCA_910591675.1 Galerucella calmariensis
GTACTTCACGCACAAGTGTCATACAAAACTTCATCCACGACCACAAGTTAGAAATTTTAAGTATTTAGATTCAAGAATATTTTGCAATAAGGAGTGGATCATTCAATTTTCTATAGTTTGCCACAGTTTAGTTCGCATTCGTGAATATCAAGTTATTTTTAATAATTCTTGTTTTCTTCATTTCAGAATGTTTAAAATCGTTCAAACTACCGAGAAAGTTTTGATCCCTATCTGACACAAGGAAAACATTTCACAACTAGACTGTTAGATTTAAAGCTAGTTCGAATATTGAATTGATTACCAATTTTTTTTATTCTTCCGGATAAACCCTTCGTAATTACAAGGTGATCGAGGTCAGGCGTATTATTAAAAATACCTTTATTGCTAATCATTATACTTTCGTGAAGTTTTTCTTCATTTATCTCCAAAACACACCACTCCTTTTGATTTTCTTCCACTTCCACATTTTTACAGAGTTTCTACGCGGCTTGTTTTTCTAAAACTGCCAATCCAAATCTGATGTATCAATTAGTTATTAGCTACACAACAGCTTCCAATGTGGTAATTATATATAATTATATGCTGTGTCTGTAAATACAATTTTCAATGGCAATAACATTGCGGTATCTGCTGATTTAATACAGTTATTTTATAAGCTTCTAAAAGTGTTTTTAACAATAGTTTTATAATGTATTAAATAAAATTCCCAATATTACCACGAAAAAAGATGAAATTTTAAAATTCATAAGAACTAAAAACATTAATATTCCTGAAAAGATTCCGGTAAAAAAAGAATTGATTGAAATGATAAAAAGTAGGAATTTCCAGAAAGAATATTATGTAATTGATAATATTTGCAGTAGGTCCGGCCATACCCTTTTGCGATTACCACCATACTATTGTATCTTCAATCCAATAGGAATGATTTGGGGTACAGTAAAAAGCTGTTCACGGAAAATTAATCAGTCGCCAACTTTGAGCGCAGTCGTCCTTGACAATATTCGGCAAGTATTTAATGAAAATTATAGTGATATATGGGAAAATTGCGTGGCCCATGTAATAAAAACCGAAAAAGAATATACGGATTTACCGCCTATTGCGAACATAGCACCAATAGTTATCCAACTTGATAACGATTCAACTTCAGAAGATTCTGACAATTCCGGTTATTTATAATAGTAGTACTTATATATATTTCAAATCCAATAAAAAAGCAAAAAAACTAAAAAAAAATAACAAATGAAAAAAAAACTAACTTCATGTGCCTACTAACATACCCGACCCAATCCTTTTTTCCTGGTAAGAATAGCTCATACCTCCCCGTGGTTCTTGCTGGGCAGACAATCTTTTCAGATTGTCTGGCTAAATGAGCATTATTTACAAAAAATTGTATCACAAATTTGATGCAGGTTAATTTTAATCCACTATATTAATTTGAATTACATTTGAAAAACATTATTTCACAATATTCGAATTTATAAAAAAAATTAGGCACGCCATTGGGCGGCTTTTTTCTTCAAAGGGATTAAAAATATGGGTTATCACATTAACATTAGAAAGACTTCACCTGATTTATAAAAACCACTAAACTTTCTCAAAAAAGTGTTACAAAACCACTAAATTTCATGGTATAAAATTGTTTCATAAATATATCATTTTTTTGCCAAGATTTTTTTGTGATAAATTCATAAAGCAATGTTGTAAGAAAAAGCTAAACTTGCTTTATTCTTAGGAGCAATAATAAATAATTCAACATTAAAATAACATTTTTATATAAGCCAGAAATTATTGAAAAACTTTGCTAGTTGGGTTATTTCTCACACATGTAGGTATATGGAAAAGTTTGTCAGGTTGAATTAGTTATTTTGAACTAAATCGAAGTTTGAGTCGACCCAATCAGGAACTTAATATTAAGCACTCCAAAACTCAACTTAGAGAGTGGTGAAACGCAAACTAGTCATTTTAAGAATATTTTGAAGTGAACAGTGCAAAAAAACATTAATACTAAGTGCTTCGGAAGTTTAACTAGTAACTACATAGTGATCGGTGCCGCGGAATTAGTATTTTCAAAATTACTTCATTTAAAGACCATCTTTAAGTAAATGGTGCAAATGGGCATAAGCCCTCAGAGAGTTGAATTATTTTTGGTTAAATATTTCCACCGTCAAACTAATAAAATGTCACCTAATATTTGTTTCAAATAATCTTTGGCTGAAAATATCATCAATAATTCACAAATTGGAACAATTTGGGAATGCTTGAGAAATAATAAATTGCCCTACAATACCATTTCATTACGATACTAAAATCATTGTCTAATATAAAGAAACTAAAATACAGGGTCTTGTATTTAAGAGAAACCAGTAAATAATCATTCCGATTTATGACCAATCGCGCTTTGTTAGTAATTTTGGACAATAGTGAACTATATCAAAAATCGTTTGATCGTTAAGAGAGATTTCTTAATATCAAATCTATACAATGCTACAGGGTGTTGATGTTACTGGAAAATTAAAAGAAAAAGGGCTTATATTTTTTGAATAAACTCGTATAATATTGCAATATATATCGCAGCAAGGGGAATGGGAAGATGTGGGAATATACAGAGTGTTCCATTAAAAAGAGGCGAGTTTAGTTCATTCTGCCAATATGGGCGGTCCTGTATATTTGCAAATATTTTCAAAATATGGTCCTATATATAACTTAGCTTTTACCTGAATAAATTTTTTCCGCATCTCTCACGACAAGTGTATATTAATTTATTAATATATTATCCAACATTTATCATCTTATGAATTTATTAAATTTCAACTTCCATTATTCTCCTTTTTTGTTCATAGTAAACGTTTCAACTAATATGAGGACTATTTTATTCTTGTCAGATTGTATCCGTTCGAATTAAATTCATTTAATTGAATTTATAATAATTTTAATTTGTTTGGTTGTTATTTGTATGTTATAGTTTCAAAATTTTCAAGGAAATTAGTATGATGAATGATTTTAATGATTTTGTAAACTATATAGATGATGATAATGCTTACGTTTATCACTCTCCTAGGTTAGTAATCACATTGGTGTAGTAAAAAGCAAAATTATTAGATTAATTCATTTTTTAGACGAAACAATGCTCTCCACTTAAATTGAACTCGTGTGCCAGTGACACCCTTGCCTTTTCCTTTCCAGCTAAGTTAGCACAATCAGTTTTTTCACTTTCTATAAAAGAATATTTACGAACCAGCTCATTTGAGGTTAGTTTTTTGCTAGACGAATAGAGACTTCTCTTCTTTTCTATTTTTCTAAGAAATAATGAACTTTAATGAAATAATATCAGCTACTATAAAAATTTTAAATAAGTATCTGAAATTATCTATTAACAGTAAAGAGTTGAACTGAGAATTAAATACTTGCAGAGGGCTAATACACGAACTGAATACAAATTCGAATATGAATGCAACGCAACATTGATGCCAAACTTTATTCACTCAAATTGAAGTGTTACTTGAGTAATGACTGTGGATATGAAAAGTCGCCTCGAGCTAAACTCAAACTAAATTGAGTTTGAGTATGAGTGACCCTCAAGTGTCGACTATGAAGTTCACCCTAGGTATGCTATTTCGATGGCGAGTTTAAAATCGAAATATTTCACTTGTGAATTAAATTTCACTTATATTCAAAACTAGCCAGCCAGAACTGGAAAACCTTCTGCATTTAGTTCCCTTACAAACGAGACCGAGTTTTTAGAAAAACATAAAGTAAAAAAAAAGTCTCCCTTATCAGATAATTTACAAAAACTATTGAAGCAATCTCACTTCAAAAAGATCTGATTACGAATATTCTCATTTTGGATTCTATTTGAATATTATATAAATTGGAAAACTTTGAAAGTATTTCCAGTAGTTTCTCTAGTTCAACCTCACAATTATTTTAAGGTAGAAATTGCAGTTGAAATCCAAAACAGTTGAAATCCAAAACATTCGTTTACATTAAATTGTTTGAAAGACAAAACAGATTTCGAACATCATTAATTTAAATTGGAACTCAATTTTTTTTTTGGAATAATGAATACACCACTAAAAACACACAAAATACTGAAGTGGCCTAATTTGGATTCAAGTAAGTGGTTAGAATTTTGCACCTCTCGTTGTTTTGTTTCACGGAACTGTCACTTTCAGTTCATTAAGTTTCCAAAACGTAGGTTTCATTACGATACTCCAATGAATGTATGCATCCGTTCATGAGTATATTCAGCATATTTTTGAAAATTTCATTTTCATTTCTAATTATTCTAACTAATCATGTACGTGATCAATTTAACAAATATACAGGGTGGGGCACTATGAACGAACTATTCTCTGGCGTCTTAACGGCAAATATAATTATAAAAAATAAGACGTAGAATTATGTAGATCACTTAGGACTATAATTTAAAAATATTTTGGAATATACAGGGTGCTCCAAAAAAGCGTGCCGTATCAAAGTTAGTTTCCTTTAAATGGAATACCCTGTATTTTATCACATTTTTGAATTGTACTATTAAAAATAATGTAAGTTCATTAACATTTCCCTATACCTATCTAGTTCAGTTTCCAGGATAAATCGATTTTACATAATTTGTAGACCCTCCGACAAAATACAATAACTAAATAAATTCATAGAATCACTATACTGTTATGAATCAACAGATCCACTTCGATTTGTGATTGTCTCTTAGACAGCATATCAGTATATTATGCCTATTGTGTCTTAAATAATCAAAATCTCTCATTATTACACTTCTCAAGTTATATATTGAATGTGGTATCTTAGTGACTTGTTTATTTAAATCAATATTTTTAATATGCTCCTAGCGATGCAAATGGAGATTTGTGAAACCGGTTGTACGTACCGAAATTCAATATTTAGTCTTCATCTACTTCGATGTTGAAAGGTTTTGTGTCCCCATGGGTACTGATGTCAATGTAAAAAATGGCCAATTTATTGTATCCAGAGAATCACTTACCAATTCACTAAAGATATTTCTGTATGTACATACCTGAAACAAAAACAATAAATTAATTTTTATAACTTATACCCAAAAAAATAGAAAAACGTCAAAATTGATCAATTTCTAAATCGAATATTTTTTTGAAGACATCCTCCAAATTTGAATAGTTTTTCGTGTACTCAATACTCGCTGATTATATAGCTCAAAGAGTAGTACTTAGTTTTTTTGTCCTAAAATGGTAACCATGATTTGTTTCATTCAGTAACATCTACAGCGTGTCCAGGAACTCTCCTGCCAAACGGAAGCTATAGTTACTAGAGGTGTTATTTTGAGTCGATTTAGCTCAAATTACTCCAATTCGAAATTGCTTCCTAATGGCTAAGGGCTTCTTAAGAGAGCAACAGCCCTTCGAAGAAGACGTTCTCATATCAGTTTTCTTCAAATTATCAAAAAATACCGTTACTTAAAATATTAAAACCTTGGTATAATCAATAAACAGTTACAAACAGTCGATCGCTGTAAATAAATTTTTTTCATATCCAACACAAGCGTCTCAGCCAGGGGGACGAGCAGGTATTTTTATTAAGGAATTTCCAATTTCAAGAATTCGGAAAATTCAAGATAATTTTCATAAAAAATGTTCACTTCTTCCAAATCGATATCATGAACCGTTTTCGAGAAAAATGAATTTATACTTCTAGTGTTTCTCACATAAAATTATGTTGGATCATAATATTGTATCTGTAATATCAAGTTGGCTTTGAGAAATCAACAAAATCTGACAATGTGTCAAATTATTTTGATTTTGAGCAGTTATTATTGTTAGAGTGTGTAAAAGATGGAAAATAATAGTTAATTTGATTAAAATGGTTTATTTTTGGAATGAAGAATATGCTGGTATGAATTTAGTTTATGGGGAAGTACAATGTAACGCTCTTGCAGTAGAGCGAATATATGCAGAAAAATTTCCAAACAGAAGGCATCCTGCTCGCGCAACATTTGTAGTCGTACACCAAAGATTAAGAGAAAGTGGCTCAGTAGTACCTGAAAATACTGAAACTGGTAGACGACCTGATGTGACAATGGAAAACTAAGACGATATTTTGATTGAAATCGGAAATAATCATGAGGCTAGCACCAGAAGATTCGCTGCTATGTATCCTGGCATTTCCAAGTCGTCTAAATGGAATATTATTCTTAAAGAAAACTTTCATCCTTTCCATTTTCAAAAAGTTCATGCCAAGGTAGATGGTGATTTCCCTGCCCGCATAAATTGTTCAAACTGGTTGCGAAACAAAAAAAATCAGGATACTAATATTTTATTCTGCGATGAATCTCCGTTTACAAGAGACGGAATTTTTAATTCATATAATGCACATCATTATGCCTACATCGATGATAATCCTCATGTAACAGTGGAGAAAAAGCACCAGCAAAGATTAAGTATAAATGTTTGGATAGGTGTAATCGGTAATCAGCTTCTGGGACCCGTAGAGCTTCCTAGCCGTTCAACAGAACAAGATTATCCTAATTTCCTACAAAATGTTTTATCTGATCAAAAAAGATGAGATTACCCTGATGATTGGGAATAATTTATGGTTCATGGACGACGGCTGACCAGCTCATTTAAGTAGAGAGGTTCGCCAATATCTCGACAATAACTATTACGATAAATGGATTTGAAGAGGTGGTCCAGTTCATTGGCACCCAAGATCTCCAGATTCAAACCCCTGTGATTTTTGTATTTGAGGTTATTCGAAATCATTAGTATATGCTGTTCCAATGGGAACCCGTGATCAGCTGTGGCAAAGAATTCAAAACGCTTGTAATGGAATTAGAAAGAATGCTGAAATTTGAGCAAAAATTAGGCGATCTTTGGAGAAAAGGATAAATTTGTGTATTGAGACGAATGGTCGTCATGTAGAGCATCTGTGATGAATCATTTCTTTTATTTCTGTTGGTAATTATCTCTAACTTTGTTTTTTGTTAATGTTGATTGTTGTTTTACACCCACACGGAATAAAATTAATGGCAACATTCCAAAACAATATCAGCAGCTTAATACTTACGACTATTGTTACCAGTTTCTGTACAATTTGTTGACTCATCAAAGCCAACTTGATATTACAGATACAATTTCATAATCCAACATGATTTTATGTAATTAACACAGAAAGTTCAAATTTATTTCCCTCGAAAACGGTTCATTATATCGATTTGGAAGAAGAGAACATTCTTTATGAACATTTTCTCGAATTTTCCAACAATCCTTCAAAATACACATACTAAAGGCGACACAGAAGGCAAAAGTGAAGGTAGCATAGCTGGGAAGATTGATGTGTAATGTGAAAGGGACGATGATGATGGTAGAGCAGACTATGCTGTACGGTGCGGAAGTGTGGGGTGAAAAAGCGGAGTTAGGACACTCCTGCGGGTGCACAGAGGGATACTAATGAGGGTGGTGTGAGTAGGGGAAATTGTATGGACCGGAGTTTGGAAAGGTGAACCACTTCTTGACACAGGTGCTTACTGGCCATGGTTCAAGAGTACGGTATCTCCACATGATTGCGAAAAGAGAGACTGGAGTGTGCGAGAGGAGTGAAGTAGAAGATGATATGGGGCATGTGTTTAGATGCTGGAAGAATGAGAAGATGAAGAAGAATTTAGGGGAGGGGGTGTATTGGGAGAACATGGTGGATGCAAGGGGGAGTTTAAGGGGGGTTTGGTTGATAGGGGATGAGTTCCACACTGTCTGGGTTTTGGGCAGGAACCTTTCGAACATGAGCTTCCCTACGTCAGTTGATGATAAACTATGGTAGAAATTTATTGAGGACATGCATTAACTGAACAGAGCTTTGGACCTCCTAGAACCACCGGTCCATCAAAGAAGGATATGAAACTGAATAATTTTAGGGGTACTAGCATGAGGTTTTTTTCTGAATGAATGTTATAGTATATTAAGTATCAAGAACGGTGAGGGATGGTTACCGGTCGACAGCAATGTTTGGAGGCTAAACGTAGCGAATTTGTTCCATATCTCAATCCAAGCGACTATTTCAGGTTTATTTATTCGAACGTATTCAACAGTGTATACTTTATAGTTCAAATCCAATCTTATCACGTTCAAATCCATTGAAGCTAGTGCTGTTCATAACACAAACAAATCTTGAGGGAAATTAAGTTCCACTATAATTTTCCCCTTCAAATCAAAAGTAAACACAAATTTCTATTACTGTGGATTCTAGAAATCATAAAAATTTCATTTCATGAAAACATAAGGAAAAAGAGTTACATTGGAAATATCTAGCTTCAGTTTTCATTTTCTTTGTGATCGCGTTTTTACGTATTTTTGCATAATATTTGTCACTTTCACTTTAAATGTCTCGTCTGTGAGGTTCCCAATCGAACAAAACGTGTTCGATAATATTTCAATGTACTTTTATACCCAGTTCCAGTTGGATGTTCGACTTAAACATTTTGGTTTTCGTATTTTGATCCTTCCACTCGAGATATTTACCTTACTTCAAAATTATTAATTTTGAACTCACAGTTAACTTTATTTCTCGCATGCTATTTTCAGTCAATACAGTTGATTAGTGCAATTCGTCCACACCTTTAACGGAGAAAAATATCCAATTACTTTTGACTTTGGCAGCAAATGATTCGACGTTAGTTTTTATCAATAGATCGATTCGTCTTACATAATTCAGCAGTTAATCCCATCATTATTATTATGGAGAGTGAAGATTCCAAGTTTGAAATGATATGTTACCGAAGAAATTATAGAAAATGCAAATGAAGCCATAGTGAATTTGCTGCCGGAGAAATTGAAATCAAGTTATATGAGAAAATATGACTTTTTTCATGAAATGCGGAACTAGAACAATATTCAAAGCTTTACAGAGTGGGTGCTAATACCTTCTTTTGAAAAAAGGTGGGAAATTCCAGTCTTCTGCATGATGGTCCAGCTATTCTAAACTAGAAGCAACCATAATTATTGATGATAACGTAGATATAATTAAATATCTCAAACTATAGTCTGTATGGTACTAAGAAAAACCGCCTGTGAAGAAAGACCAAGCGTAATCTATTCTAAGTCGGCTGCGTATTGGAAGATCTAGCGCATTTTAAGGTGTTTCATAGAGATGTGGGTTCAAAGTACTTAAAGTAACCTAAAAAATGGATTACAATTAATCAAATCTATTTATAAATGTAAAAATAACACTGAGTCAATCAAGGTTTCGAAAAAATCAATTGGCAAAAATTAAATCATCCTTCATTTTGGCAAACCTCCCACCCACAGCTTTAACACGTGCTACGAATTACTTGAGAATGACAATATTGGGTATTTCTATCATGTTTAGGCGTTTCTTAGCGCATGGTGGAAGGTTAATTCTATTTTGTCATTCCAAAATCTGGTTTAGGTATTACCTAACTTAAGCGGACATAGGTGTTACAGTTTAAAACGTGACTGCCGAAAACATGGTTTAAAATTCACAAATTTATGTACAAACTGTCATGGTTCTAAAAATGGCTCCAATATGAAAGAAAAAATCTACGAGGAAGTAAATAATTCAGATGAAATTGTGGATGATGAACCAATGCAGACTGGAAATAACATTGAAGACGAAGAAAGTCTTGAAGATTTCGAAGATCCACTAGAGCTGGAAAGGTTTGTCGAGTCTAACGATGAAGAAATGCCATCAAAAAAACAAAAATTAATGGATAAGGGATTACAATCCAAAATAATGTATTTATGAATAACAAAATTAAAGTTTTTAAAAATGTAATTCGAATTTAATGAATAAACTTTTCAACTCGGAAAAATTGCAGCAGCTCGGAAAAATTGCAGCAATCACATTTTCCGATCAAATTGTACATAGTTGTTTTGGTTGTAATAATTAGATTGTGGACTGTATATATTGATTTATTTCCAAGTTTTAACAATAAGGAAATAGCACACATGCACCCATGTCAACATTCATGGCGAAACTGAAACTTCATAGAACAAAGGCGCTGATGCCATATTTCATAAAATGAATGGGCGCTAAATACTTTAATATACATTTCAATTTTTTGGGGGCTTAACAATGGTGATTTAAAAAAAGCTCCGAATTCGAGTTTTTTTTCCATTTTTTGCATTTTCTGAGAACATTTACCAGAGTTATGTCTATTTTTTCTTCACACTATCAGAAAGTAGAGATTTCAACGAACAAAAAGCCAACCGACTTTTTGAAAAAAGCTGATATTTTGACGCGAGACTTTTGGATTGAAAACTAGGGTGTTTTTGGTTTATGATGGTTTATGATGTCTTTTGGCATAACATCAAAAATAAAACCAAGAATTGAATACATTTGAAAATGTTTGTTATTAAATAATTAAATGTACCTAATTATTTCTATTTTGGAAACAATGCAATTATTCATTGATTTATAGTAGTCAAATAGTAAATAGATACGCAAGGTCATGAACTTGACAGTAATAAGTCAGTTGGTGGCCACAGACTGTCACGTGAAAGGTTATTTGACCTAGGGCGGCAGATGTATATATGCAGATGAAGTAAAAAAGTGGGCATTCACATCAATAGTTCCACAGGAATAGATTCACATTCAATGTAGTTCATTGTCAATCATCTATATTACATTTTATTTATATTATGTGCAGGCCTAACTACCGCTCTTGTCAGAAATAGTGTGATTAGTTGAGTTATATAATGAACATCATCCCAGTGAATTATGTAGTTTCCATACGACTATTTGAGCAGCTCTCGGAGGACCCGGACTTTCGCCTGTTTATGGTGATCCCAACATACAAAACTCTGTATAAATAAGCTATCCACATTTTTGAAACATTTTTTTGGAATTTGTTTTAATACCAAAAAATGCATATACAATTTGCTGTAGAAGAAGCTGCATATATTTGGGAATTCGTAATTTCCAGTATCCTCCTGAAATAGTCGGTTTGATGAATAAATTTTTAGAAAGTAGTACTTACTGATAATATATTTTATTTATATACCAAAAACCGGATATCGGTTTAACACCCCATCGCGTATGCTAGCCGGGGCTATGGCCTCTGCTTCACGCTACGCCACTGACTACTGGAGTATATTCAGCTATTGTCAATAATGGGCTCATTTATATATATATATATATATATATATATATATATATATATATATATATTTTTTTTTTTTTTTTTCTATTTTACAATTAGGAAGAGCACATCATTTTGAGGCTCTGTGCAAAAAATTAGACAGCGAGACTTATAAGTCGCCTGAAAAAATTATTAACATTAAACAGCGCTTCTCTCCGAAATTCAGGCGTGATGACATCGCATATGAAATCTCTCGATTAGAGAGCGGATACCGCGCCGATCGGTTTTCGGTTAATAGTAACAGTATTTTGCCTGCTTATACGATTATTATTATACGTTTTTGCGCGATCGATCTTTTTTGTTCATTCACAGCATCGGTTGTCAGGACGGTAGGTTGTGTTTAATGATTTCTAAGTCTAACACGTCGGTTAGTGATTTACTTGCTGTTCAGACGTCGGTAAGTAAATTACTTACCGACGTCTTAGCCTAATAATAACGATCAATTTTCTGGCATTGGGTAGTCATCATCCCGATTCACTTCGAAGGTCCAACGTAGTATGAAGTTATGAACTGACGTTATCGCTGAACAATAATGTGAGCAGCTACATAATTCCAAAAACCAAACATGTCGAAAGTTAAAATAATGCTGCAAGGTATAGTCGCACGCTTCCCTAATAACACTAGCCATCAAACACCCAAAAAATGACCATGGTTCACATTTGGTTTTTCATACCTTGGCATGATATTAGCTGAAATAAGTATGTAAAAAGATTGTATCATCCATTTTCCATGTGATATTGGTTTGCTAAGAAAAACAACGATCACTCAAAAATCTAGTTTGAATAACTCATTCTGAAGATTTTATTGTTTGTTGATCTATTGATATATTCCGCGGTTTTCATCTACTACCTTTAGAACAGTATAAGAATTTCAGGTTATTGGGCGGAGTAGAATTCAAGAGACCTCTGGCGGAAAAAATTGTAACTGTTGCAACGAGTAAAATAATTCGTTTCGCATTGTTTTTGTATTTATATGCAAGTCAACGTAATTACCGTAAATTCGTACTTTATTTGTGTCAGTGACAAGTTTAAAACTGTGTTTTCCTATTTAACTCAACTGTCATCATTTTTGAGGTAACATTCTTATATAATCAGAGATATTATGGAAGAGGTTATGTCATTCTATTTTTTTTTTCATTGCAGATCAAAGAGAAAATAAGTCGGCATTGAAGATTTGAAATATTACTCAATACAAATTACCTTCCCTGCAACTTTTGTAGATATGACTATCTCAAAAATAAAATAAGAACACGAAATCAGACCTAAAACTGAACAGTTCATAGAACGTTTGTTGGACTCACAAATATCAACCATACCTATTACTCCAAAAATAAAAATATTAGGAGTCAAAATTTAGTTTAACAACACAAAATACTAAAGCACAATCAAGGAAAAAGCAAAAGTTTCACAAAACATACACTGAAAATAACTGAAACAGCAAAATAGAACCACTTAAATATCAAAAGGCTTACACGGCAGCTGATTTGTTTTGCTCTTTGCTAAGATGACATTGACATTTCAGAGCGCCATCTATCGAATTCTACTTTTCCCAATAGTTTTCGATGCAGCTGTTACTATAGCTGTAGCGTTATCAATATGCCTTCACATTGAAATTTCCATATTCTTCACTCGAGTTATGAGCTTGGAGTTCCCACAAAATAGCCAACGTTGCTGAATCAACAGAGTTCCCTCACTTGGGGACGTTAAACCAGGCGAGTGCCATTATTAGCTTTACAACTTGTAAGTATTAGAGCGATTTCAGACGAGACACTTTGTGGCCGGCTACTCGTGTCTGAAAAGAATCGCGCGGCTAAAAATACAATAATATAAATAGACGCAATCATATCTGTGTCTCGTGTGATTGCGTCTATTTATACTATTGTATTTTTAGCCGCGCGATTCTTTTCAGACACCAGTAGCCGGCCACAAAGTGTCTCGCCTGAAAGCGCTCTTATAATTTAATATCTATTGTTTGACACGTTAATAAAGTTCCACTGTTGGGGGTTTTTTCTAAACAGGCTTAATGAGTAAATGAACTTTGATATTGTTGAGTTCGCATAAACAAAGTTTCACATATACTAAATAAGGTACTGTATTATGTTAGTAGACGCTTTACTATGTCAAGCATCATCATGGAGGTATGGAAAATGATAAATTGGGCAACTCTTGATTACAATTTAGTAACTATCTTCCGCGGTTTCAAACCCAGCAGAGAAACTGAGAAAGTTGCTAATTAGGAAGCAACAATTTAGAAAACCCCTATGGTAACTTACTTCGGATAACTTAGCAGTGGAAATCATGTTATAGTCACGCTATAAAATAAGTTTAATGGAATATGTTATTAATTAGTAGTCAACAAACAAAAATCTTCACCTTATAGTTGTCAAAATGTCTGTTTATAAAAAATACAAAATATAATATTGTTTTGTTATTGAATTCTAAAATTACAGTGAGGTATTGGAACTAACTTGTGCATATTTAATTAATAAAATTGTATCTCATTGTATAAAGTATGCACAAAGCCGTAGTTCATCTTCATTCTTTTTTTATCGACAACATCTAACAAATTATGCTGTCATTCATAGTTAACGATTCAATCAATACTTGATGATTCAACAAGTTATAGAAGAGTGAGGCTCGGCTGTAACTGACGAAGGAGAATAATTAAATACAAGATGAAAATGGGGACTGTAATGGAAGTTTATGCAACAAGTTGGTAATGATTTGAAATTCTGTTGCTTCTATTAAAAAAACGTCTAAGCTAATAACTGGCTGGAATGGAAAACTGAGTAATTTGATAATTGGAAGAGTACAGCGTAGTCTTTTATACATAACGGATGGAAAAAATAAAACTCTGATAGAGAACTATGAGACATCAAAGAAAAATCATCAGCGGAAGTGGACATTTCCAGTAACGCAGTAAAATACGAAAGAAAAAACTCTTGAAATCAACCACGTGGAGAAAATATATTCAAATTCAAAATGTAAGCTCACGGCAAAAACCTGATAAAAAAATTCATGATGACTGATAAAATATTAAACCTGAGCAGGATCTCAATGATGACATTTCGGAATCGAAATAGAAGATCGGAATTTTTCTCATGCATAATCACTGCTGAGTAATATTTTCTAAGCTACGATTTGTCGTGGTTTATCGAGTTGGCGTAAATGCGTTCTATAATTGCTTCATCGGAAACATAAGACTATAAACATCCCAAAATTTATTGTTCTTTACTTTTTGATAGAAATACAGTGGACAGGAAAATTTGTAGAGTTAGTTCAAAACCTCATGGTGCTACGTCACAGATGTGCAAATGACCAAAATCGATACAACGCGGCCAAACCGCATGAATAGCAGTGAAGTTAAAAACATCGTCATTGGAAGTTGTGTTGTCACATCTGTGACGTAGCACCCATGAAGTTTCAAATTAACTCTAACTAACTCATACATTGGTTGGCGATTGAAGTACGGCCTCCATGAATACAAATGTTCCTTCAGCACGTATTAGCGAATCGGTCCTAGTGTTTCTCTCATGAAACTTGTGAATACGTTAATTTTCATTTATAAATCGTCCGCTTTACGTGACTTTTTGTTATATCTTGGTAATAATTAGGGATATGGACGGACCGAGGGAATCTTTTTTGCCAAGTTCATATCCACTTTATGGTATCCTTCAAGTGCTTAGACATTCACAATAAAATGAAATTGATAGTTATTTTTGCTAATTGTCTTAATAGTCCAGAGGTGAGTGTAATCTTTAAAATTGATTAAGTAGTAGCAAAATTCTACAGGATTGTCAAAATTTAGTTGATTTTTCAAATGAATATTGAAATAATTGAATAATAAAACTAAAAAAACTAAGGGATACGTCTTGCGTTCTCTACTCCCAACATGTCTAAATAATGGAATCATAGCCTTGTAACGAGTTATTTTTTTGTCACCGATTTAGGGTTCATCTTCACCACTAGATATTATATAACTCGTTACTTATTCTCTAATTCCCTTTCTGTGATCAAATTGATTTTCTCATTCACTGTTATATTGTATTTTTTTGTATTTTTAGTATAAGGCCGGAGGGCAAATTTAAGTTCAACCTTAAAATTTAGTAGTTTCTAAAGACAAAATTTTTCAATCGACAAGGACATTTGGTATATATACCATTTATTCAGTTCCGAAAGACGTCTGGTATATAACAAATTTTTTGTAGTATCTAAATTTCACTATCGATAATGAGGATATAAATACCAGAAGAATTGATTCTTCCAGACTTGTTCTCTCCGACTCTACCGTTATCAGTTGTGCTAGTACGAATTTGTATTTCTCCGATCCGGTATCCGGAGTTTAAAATTTGAAGACATAATTCTTTTTGAAAGTGGTGGAAATAGTGGATTCCGATACCGAAGCCGATTTAAGAAGGTTAAATTATTTTAAGAATTCACCGTTTATCCGGAAATTTCCGTACCTCCGTAAACTAGAAATAGTTTGATGTTTTCTTGTAAATTTCCTAAACGGTCGTTTTTTTTAGAAACATTGTTTCGTTCAGTTTTTGTAAATAACTGACAATTTTCAACTAGTGTGATTTGTTTTGGGAAATTGGTTTTTCATGACACCACAGATTATAAAGAGAACAGATACGAATTCCGGTAAAACATCAAACGATTTTCAGCTCCGTCTTCAATGACCTTGGATCTTTAACGCGGTATGGCCGCGATGTTGCCAGATTGAAATATTTTCTGAATTTCTTACCAAATCGCAGTGTTGACTAGGGGACAATAACAATTTCTAGTGCCGGATCTAGTTTTTTTTGGAAGTTTCCACTAAATCTTTAAAACTGCACTATGAACTAAAACAATAATCATAATAGAATATATATTTATGTATTAATTTAATACCTATATGTACATTCTCATGATTTGTTATAAATAGTCATTACTCTTGGGATATTAATTGATAAATACATTTTTAGATAACACAAATAATCACAAAAGTCAACCAAATTTTAAAGTACAAATAATTCTTAATTTACTTATTATCAAAGGGTACATGTACATGTACACCAATACAAGAAAGAATTTTGGTAATAATTTGTAACACCAAAGTTAATATCAAAAACTTCAAAATTTCTCATATCATAGGCCGGGATATTAAATTATCATCCTTTGGAAATCGGAAGAACTTTATTTTTCTTTACGAATAAAATTTATTTGGACAGTCTCTATATTAACAATACACTCCGCCGTGAATGGTTTGTGAAAAAAAGTATATATTTATGGTATGATTTTTATACATTATAATCTTTTTAATTGTATAATTCTTGTAATGTTGATAAAATTAATTCAAAACAAGTGATTATCGAATATTTGTATCTGTATAACTATCACACTTAAAAAATGCTTATAAAATATTTGACTGATGATCGTAAATTGAAGGAAATATTATGCAAATTAACAACCCTGTTGATAAATTTCGCGAAGCAGCCCGAACTTAGTCGACATACGACGATAGGCATTTAAATGGGTATGCCCAGCCATCTCTTTCTCTTTTTACTGTACTCTATCAAGCTTTCGTATCTGTTCTCTTTATAATTTGTGACAATACTTAGTTATTAATGGTGAAGAAGTTTTATTTTTTTTATACTTTCGATAATAACTTTCTGGAACTCGTTTTAGTTTTTTTTTTATAGTAAGACCGAAGTTGAATAAAAGTTAATTTGTTCTGGAAAAATTGGTTTTTATTACATTGATAGATTAATTGGTATTAAATATTCGCCGGTTTTCTGTTGACGTCACGATTTCATGTGTTTTCCTTACAGGACATTTATATACAATTGATACTATCAAAGATTGTGATACTTCAATTTTATTCACGAAGTTTCATCCTTACTTTGCGTGTCGATAAGTAGAAACTTTTGAACCTCATGAAAATTATTTATTTTTCCATTGTTGAGATAGTAGTGTACCGTTTTAAATTCTGAATCCCAACGGATATCCGAAATTGGATGTGGCTCAGTTACGCTTGTTCGTTTACCCGGCAGATTGCAACCGTTTAGTTCTTCTTACGTTGATTAATATTACTTGAAAATTACACAATTTCGGTTCATGGTTGCTTCCTGTGTTTTCCGTTGAATACTAAGGGATATCCGAACTTGGATGTCGCCCAGTAACGCTTGTTCGTTCACCCGGCAGATTCGCCTCTATTAGATAACCTGATCGGCTTGACTGTGAAGTCCACCCCTCTTTTCTCTTTTCTCTATAGATCTATAACTACAATAGACCACAGTATTATTATGAAAAAGGAAAAATTTCTATTTACTCCGTTAACTCATTGGTTGAAAATAAACCAATATTTGATCCATCCGGGTTGTAATTTTGAGATTAGTTGCTTGGAGTAAGTTCAACAAGACCCCTGGAATTATCCGTAACCTCCATCTGAGGCTATCTGGAGCTCTCGACTCTAATGGCAAGAGGCCATGGAGCAAGCCACGTTAAAAAACTGGCGCCCGAGCACTCCGTTGGGAGATTTTAAGTCAAGGTTGTCCATAGTGTCGTTTCGTTTTCGTATACCGTATTATTACGGTGATTGTTGTTTAAACAGGGACTGTTATTTCGTATTATATTTTCCCAACTGTTGATTTGAGCAGAGACTGTTTTACCAGTTTCGATTTTTTTTTTGTATTGTTAGTTGTTTTGGTAGGGATTGTTATTTTGTTTTACCGTATTGTTGCAGAGAGAGCCGATTATAGAAGGAGCTGATTTGTGACGTTTTTAATTTCTTTTTTCTTGAAGTATTGTTGCTGGAACCTTGTTATTCTGTTTTGACTGTCTTTTGCCGCTATGTTAAATGGAACAGAGAAGGTTAATTTTTTCAGACGAAGTTATTTGTTATTTTAGTTAAGGGTGTTTATAGTGACATGTTCGTGTGGCAGAGGCCACGTGTAAGAGAAAAACGCGTTACAGCCTTTTTTTTATTTCATATCTGGCAATATATGTATGGCTCTAATCATCCATCATCGATTATCATCCATCGCTTGAAGATATTCGCCTCATTTTTCATAATGGATTGAGTTAACTCCTGCAGTTTTAATTTGTAACTACATTTTGTGTAACACATTGGTTACTGAGGTATTTATATCCTATCGTGAAGTTGTTCTCTTGAATGTTTCTTATTGCTTTCATTTCTACTGAACTTATAACATGGATCTGACCGCAAAATTATATATCTTTAGTATGTTATCTCATTGAATTAGTAGTACGGATTTCTTGTATTCATCGTTCATGAGCATTTGAATAAATTGTTTAACTTCTGTAACCAACATTTTATTTTTCTCGGAAGCGGATACTTATTATTTGTTTTTTTTATGTCTAGGAATCAATCATAGAAACCACCTCCAAAACATCATTTTTTCTTTAGTCAAAAAGAATGACTCTCAAGCAATTAGTGGATTTGATTGGAATGTCTGCAGCAACATTTAATGATCCAGCTATTGAACGATTTTATATAACGCTTAACGGTAGATTTGTCGTTGCTTTTCAATCATATTAGTGATTAAGTTCTCTAATTTAAACTGGAGGCAGTTGATGTGAACTTATTCAGACAATTAAATTCATTATAATCCATCTTTGTTTCGTTCTATTGTATTTCTGGCTTTGGATAACATGCTGAGGTGAGAATTTAAGATTCTTATATTTAAGTACTTGGCGTATGAAGTTAAATACAGTTGTTTTCAATACATTGTTGTTTAGTAAACAAGTTAAACTTGCATGTAACCAAAGTCGATTTTTCGTTCAGAACATAAATGTAAGCAAACCTAAGATTAGTTATTCAACAAGCATTACATAAATTATAAATGAGTGTTAATTACACGTTATCATGAAATATTTAATTAGTGGAGTAATGCGCAGTTGTGAAATTATATTATATTATTCAGCAAGCATTCATTCACCAGAAGTATAAAAGATACTTTTGATATATTTGAGGCAAAAAGTATCTTAAGATACTTTTTTGAGTATTTGATATACTTTTAAGTAAGTATTTAAAATACGCTTAGCCTATAAAGGTACTCTACAGTGTTTTGTTTTAAAGATATTCCTAATGATCATAAAATTTAGTTTAAGCTACTATTGAATCTTATTCTTCAAGATCTAGAGTGGTCGAGAAATAAAATACGTTATTCCAATGTATTGAAAACATGAACTGAGCATTCTAAATTCTCAGAACAATATATAAAATTAATATAAACTCGTATGTTAAAAACAGCATCATGCATCATGTATACCAAACAGAACATTTAGCAAAATTAAATTTTCCAACACAGAAAAGTCAATCTAAAACGTTGATAATTTGAAGCTAAAACCATTATAACCACCAGTTTTTAGTAGGACATTTTCAAAGGTATTATCAGATAAGGCATGGCGTCGAGGTAAATCAATGAAAGATGCGGAAGAAAACATTTTTTCGCCAGCTGCGGAAGAAGGTGGTGGATGGTGTGATGAAATTTTCAAATAATTCTTCCCAAATATTATATTCTTTTCGCATGTGATGTCGGTTGCAGAATCGTGCGAATACTGTGACAGATGCAGTTCAGCATGTTGTTTGTAATTTAAAACAGTATTAGTTCTTTATCTCACGAATTGAAGATTAGGGTGTTCGGAGTTAACATCAAATTCAAGTCATTTTGCATTTTGTTAGTTCATATTACATTTATGTTATTTTCCTTTCCTTTTTAGAACTAACGACAAACTTAACAAATATAATATGGGCACTACGGCTAGCAAGACAGGTCGAAGCATGTCGGATCATGGGAAGGTATCTATCCCTTAGGTTCTGAGTATTCAAGATATTTCAAGTATCCGAAGATTCTTTAGAAGATAAACCTAATATAAAAGCAACTTTTAAATAAACCAAAAAGTATCTTAATTAAAGGTAACGGAGGTTCGTTTATGTCGCAAGCCTCAGATTAGTAACATAAACACCTAGGTGCGAGTAGATTACTATATTTTGTCCACGACTATTATTCAGATGTCAATAACTGTTTTCGATTTTTTTTACTATTAAGCTACTTCTCTTATGTTTGTCGAGCAACATTCATTTCGGTGTCTGATTCACTTACCATATTAAATTTATGCAGTCATATATAAATTATTCGAAACGTCACTTTTTCTGGTGTGTACATAAATCATTGACTACAAGATGGAAAACTGACTGAATATAGGTAAATTCTAAGTCTTATTGCAAAAATAGAAGTTTGAAGGCGTAGGGTTGGAATCCTTTCATTTGTTATATTGTGACATTTGAATATAAATAACCTTCAAAATAGATCCTATTTATTGGTGTCATGTTCACTATCCACACCTATTATCAGTCGTGGACAAATTATTATTGTGTCTGATAATAAATTAGTATACTATGCAACGATCATGTAATGATTGTTATCAATACACAAGTATTAACCGGGATACGAAACGAGCCAAAAGCGAGTTTTCCATGGTTAATGCGAGTGTATTGATATCCCTTACATGAGAGTTGCACACAATTTTTTCTACCAACAAGAAATTTAATCTGATTTCATACAACAACATTGCTTTTTTCAAGTGGTTTGATAATTTTTTTCAATTTCATCTGGCAAAAATGTTTTAGAGCTTTTTTCTACTATATTTTTCGGATTTTTTTCTTAAATATGCCTGCAATTTTGGATATTTGCTTATATCAGTTTTATGTTCAGTGTTACATTGGCTTTTCAAAATAGAGTAATGTGACCAGAGAGATAAGCATTTTAATTTGATTGGGAGTGGTTGAAAGTACATTAGAAACACGTTTAAAAAAAAACAAGACACTTCTCTTGCTACCCTCCATTCATTAATTATTTCAATCTATTATTATCCCATACCATTTATAATTTTGCAGGTAATGAACTATTGGATACATTTTTCGCCTTTTCAGCGATTTAAGGTGGTGTGTATTAAAACGTTTCGTTGCTCGAATTAAAACATTTAAGAAGTGCGAGGTATCTATCTTTTTGACTAACTCGAAAGATTAAAATTGTCATAAAACACGAATCTCTTAGAAAATGTCGAATATTCTACTTGGTTATTTGGAAATCTAGATTTTTATTGGTCAATTTTTCAGTTTCATAATGAGAATCAGTATTATAATGAGTATCATTCTAATTACAACAAGCATATAATGATGGCTATTATTCAGGAAGGTGCGTTCGAAGGCGAAGGTACGTTCACACCCAAGTGAATAATAGCCATTGCATGCGATTTGAATTCTATAATTTGTCCATAACTATGAATCACCTGTTTATGTATATGTCAAACTACAACACTATAGTTTATTACATTTATATGGCTTATTACTTCTCATATTATTGAACAAGTCATATACTTAATAAGCATTCAATTCATTGTCTCATTCACTTTCCATATTTTCTAGTACTATCAATCAAACACCAGTATAGTTGTTGAAATTCTTGAAATTAGCAGTAAATTATTTAAAACGTCACCTCTGCATTTGACATACATCATACACACTAGACAAAAAACTGATACAATGATATATGCCTATATATACAACATCTTGATACAATCATAATATATAAGTCTTCATACCCTAATGATTTAGGGCTATGACTTTGAAAAGCGCAGAATTTTAGACATGGGTACGAGTCCGTGGTGAGTCGTGGTGAAAGTTTTTATTCAATATATTGTGTCGTTTGAAGAAATAATCTTCAATATATTATGTGTCATGTGACCTTTTCATCATCCACACCTATTATCCACACCCATTATCCACGGGCGAATAATGTACGTCATTATACTTCAAGAAGTACACGTGAAAAGTTAAAATTATCAAATATTCGTGGACAAAACTAATTAACACCCTATGGCATAGGAGTAGAAAAATATTTCTCATATCCAGGAATATTATCCAAATTTGAAAATTGATGTTTTAATTTTGTTTGAAAACTGACTGACTGAAAGTTTCCGTGCAGCTTGAGATGTTCTAATTGGTTCGGTCCTGGCCAGATAGTGAACCATACTTGATTGTATCGGCTCTTATTAAATTCGTATTTTTCCCTAATATACAATTGAACAAAGTAGTGAAAAAGTTAGTGTTGTGAAATTTCAACGTTAGTGAGAGGTATGTAAGAAAGATATCTTTCAGACCGCAAGGATTATCCAAATATCCACAGAACAAATCATAATAATTTAATACGTCGAATTGAAAACCAGATTTTTGAGTTTATAAATTATAACAAAAACTGATCGGAACTGATAAGGTGATAGTTAATTACCAAGCATAGGAAATTAAACTAAAAAGACAGGGCTGCATCTGGTGAATAATAGAGAAAAGTAAATAACTGGAATAATGGAGAAAGTCATGGAAAAATTGAACACTATGGATGAAAGAAATATTCGAATAGAACAAAAACTAGACGGAGTTTAGCAGGAACTATCCACCATAACATTAGAAAACTTTGAAAGAAAGCAAGAGAATTAAGAACTTAAAAGAGAGCTAGATAAACAGGAAAAGAGGATAGAATCCTCAGAAAGAGAACTGCGAAGTGAAAACCTAATCATCTACGGAATAAATGAAACACCTAACGAAGATATTAATATCAAACAAAATAAAATAAAAGAAATAATGAATGAATTAGGAGTTCAACTCCAAATAGAACAAGATATAAAGGATATCAGGAGACTGGGGAAGAAAAAGGACAATGTAAGTAGACCAGTGCTATTAGAAATGGCTAACAAGTCCAAAAAAAATTTGAATTTTTCAAATCGGCTAAGTACTTAAAAAATACACAGTGGAGAGTTAGTGAAGATTTCTCGGTGGAAATTCAAATTCAAAGAAAACAACTTTTGGAACAGTTGAAACTGGCAAGAAACAAAGGTCACAGGGCATTTCTGAGGTATAATAAACTTGTAGTAGGTGAAAAGGAATATGACGTGAAGAATGCAGAAGGGTGGAAAGAATTGGAAATTGGAATACCAACAACCTCCAAGAAAGTAAAAGGAAGAACTGTAAGCGAGAGATTCTCAGCATGCGAAGATCCGACTGGAGAAAATTCATCAAAAAACCCGAAACTTGCATAAGTGCAACGAATTTAGAAACTACAGTAATTAGCACGAACAGAACAAGGGAGAATGGAAACAAAAATCGAAAAACAGAACACAATGAACTAACACCCGTATTCATAGTCGTTCTCTAGCGACTCGCCAAAGTCTATTCAGCGGCGAATGCTCATTTTGTCTTTCATAGACGGCGTATTGCTGAATGTTAATGCGCATTAAAATAATTTTCGGCGAGCCGTCGAATACGCGAAATATATGCTCCAGCGCCCCGCTAGAGTTAAATTGTTTATCAAAGGATAAAAATGAAAAACGATTTACATGCAATACGTGCTATTGATGAAGATTTTAATGCTCTAAATGACGTGTATTATCGGATACCGAAAAGATATATTAGAGATATGGCCAATCCCCTAGAATTCTATACAAATTTAGAATTCAAACTTCGATATCGTTTTGGAAAAAACACTGTAATGGAGTGTATAATGCCTTTAATTTAATGGCCACATTTTATTAATAATAGAGGACTACCACTACCACCCATAATATCACTACTTGCAACTTTACGATTTTATAGTACAAGTAATTTTCAGGTATGTAATCATATTTTTTTTAAAAATGCAATACAAATAATTTATATTTTATTTAAGATTGTTTGTGGT